>LZPO01117470.1:13817-29290 GCA_001675575.1 Neotoma lepida
GGTGGTATTTTATCTATGTCCCCCAATAAAATTTATCTGAGGATCAGAGGAACAAGTTCAGCTACTAGTCTTGCAATGTTAACACATCCCCTTAAATACTATCTAAATACTATCATTTAGCAAGGGTCTGTCTGGATCTCTGTGAGTTCCAGGTCACACTAGGAACAGAGTCAAGTGTGGAGACACACGCCTTTAATCCCAACATCAACCATAGAATTCTGGAGGTCTATACAGACAGACAGGAAGTGATGTAGCTAGGCTGAGAGAGCCAATGAGAGAACAGAACAGAAAGGGATATAGACATGGAGGTATAGGAAGTCACACTCTCTTTTGGAAGTAGTGGCATTGTGAGGTGAGGCTGGTAGCTGTTCCTAATTCCTCTGATCTCTGTCAGACTTTCACCCCTATCTCTGGCTCCATGTTTTATTTAATAAGACCATTTAGAAATTCATCTTATACCTTCATCCCCGTCTGACCCTGCCATGGATCCATGTGTGACCATGGGCAAGTCATTTAACTGTCCATCTAGTTCCCCGGGGGTCAGAAACACATGAGCTTGGGAAGCACAAAGTATCTACACTTTGAAGAATTGGATTTTTTTTTCTTAGGGAAAGAATATGTATGTGTGTGTAAAACTAAGCTATATGTCTACACAACATAAGAAGAGCTGACTTTCCTGGCTTGGAAGGAAGAAGGGCCTCAGGTTTGTGTTCTCCCACATCCTTCAACTTCTGGAAGGCAAAACTGATAGTTTCTTGATAGAAATGCATGTCAACAGACTAGGCTCATGAAACTACCAACCAATGGGTAACTGTTGAGCTTCCCTGAGCCATGTTTGATGGTGGGAGGTGCTACTGGAGGAAGGATTCTACTAGGATAATGAGCAGTCATTAATATACTCTGGCACTTGAGGACATTGCTTGTTGCATACATTAGGTAGGAGTGTCTGCACCCTAGGTCTCTTGACATCAAAGCCTTGGTATGCAGGACCCCTAAGTCCTATGCAGTGTATTCCTGGCATGGATTCCATGCTGTGGAGGAGGGGCAAGGTGGAGTTAGCTTGGACACCGTGTCTAAGCATCTCTGGCTGTTTGTTGAACATGAGTCCCAGACTTCAGAGCTTAAGATCCTGGCAGGTACATTTTCTATCTTGTGTTTCTGCTTTCCCTTCTAAGATTTAATCAGGAAGGGCTGTGAGGCTTCTTTTAAAAACAACAACAAAATAGTGACAGCAGTCTTGTTAAGTAGCGGGACTGTTACAGGTGGCCAGAAGCTTCAGCCCACAGGGTGACAGAGAGCCAGATGAAAACCTCACATCTCTGCATTAATTTTGTGTCTATCTCCTTAACCCAGTCAGATTCCTGCTTAATTCTGTATGGGTGTTAACCATTCAAGGGGTGTCTGCCCACCTAAACCATCTAGTCCCCCTTCGAGGCTTGAAAGCACAAAGATTAAGATAACGGGAGTGTCTTTCTACTGTTGTTTTATGGTGGCTTCCAGATCTTCCCAGGTCTCAGCCATTGTCTTAAAGCTTAAACCTTGGCTTTCAGAGCAGCTGAGTCCCACAGGACAGACAGACCACCTTCCAGATGAACTCGGATTTCCATTAGGTTGAGGTGGCTAGCTGGAGCAGAAGTCAACAGCTGCTGAGAAGCAGCTGCCCTCAAGCAGTAAGGACTTCTTCCCATCCCCCACCCGACCCCTACCCCCGCCCCATCCCCACCCTGCAGAAACAGGAGATAGAGACGAACAGACCATACCTGTCCAGCGCAGCTTCATCAGGCCTGCCTCTTGCCCCTTACCCCAGTCTTCCTCTGTTTAAACTTAAAGGGTGTGTGAGTACCCTGAAGACAGACTTGGGGTGGCTGAACCTGTTTCTGTTTTTCCCAGCATGGCCGCATCACTGTAACTCTCTGGTTTTCAGGATTACTCCACTCTGATTGGCCTATCAGGATGGGTGCCTGAATTCAGTCTGTTGGGGCTCCCACAGTCCCCCAGGCCTAGAACTCAACTTCCGGGACCACACACACTATTTTCTTCCTCAGTTTTGAGATATGTGTTTTTTAATTTAGACATGTTTTCTTTCATTTTTAACTATTTTCACTGAAACTTAACATGTACACATCATATTACTGAAGACCCCGCCTCTGTACTCTGTATGCAGGACCCATACAACGAGTAGAACATGGTTGCCAAGGAGACAGACCTATCTTTAAATGACCAACAAACAACTTATTGAGGGTTGGATGTGAAAACATGAATTTACCAAGTGATTCAAAGCCTGAATTTAAAAGAAGAAGTTTGGAGGAGTCCAACTCACAGAATGGCGAGTTCAGCAGAGCTTGGGTGGAGGTTGTGGAGTGAAACATTGGAGCTTCAGGGCGTGGCTACAGAATCGGCTCTCTTGGCCGCCATCTTATGTGAACTGCTGGAGTCCTCAGCATTCAGAACTCATTCTTGTTCACAGCGCCACAGCAGCAGAATTAATGGGTTGAGCATTTCTCCCTTAATAACTGCTGCAGATACAAATGTCTCAGCCATTTGTCTTTCTGCGAGGGTTTTAAAAAAAAATAAAAGATACCACTAGTTCAGCCTTGCATTCTCGAATTTTGTTAACATTATCATTTAAATTGCAACTCCTGTGTTACTAGATTAAGGGAGAGGGACTATTTGAATGGGCTGCACTTTGCTTTTTCCATTCAGGAGACTGTTTAGAGTCTCAAATCAATTCCAACTGACTTTCTGAAAATGTGTTGGGGGGAAAATACACTGTGATAAATAACAATTGTAATAAAAACACCAAGAGGGAAAAGAAGACGTTTGCTGGCTTCTGCAGAGAGGCACTCAGTTCAGGTTGGGCAATAGACCTGTCACCTGTGTGCCTTTATCTTCCTGCAACTGCAAGGAATTTAACCATCTCACCCCTGGTTAACATTTGCAAAGTGAGCAAGGAAGAAGCATCTTAAAGGTTTCCTGTGTGTTTGGAAAAATGCCCACTTGTTCAGCTACATCTCTCAGACTCTGCCCTCCGTCTCTGGGTGCCTGATACAAGTGATGAAGCATTTGGGGTGTGGCTGTGTGAGTTGCAGCAAGTTATTTAATGTGTCTGTTTCCTCACCTGCAAAACGCAAGGAATAACGGGACTTGGGGGTTTTTTTTGGCGGGGGGGGGAGTCTAAGAGCAGTGTTTTTCAAAGTTTTATGACCATAGCCCACAGTAAGACACACACTGTATATCTGAACCCAGCACACACATGCACAGGGACACACACACACATGTACACATATCTGAACGCATATACATGCACACATTAGAAGTCGGAATTTCGCAATACAGTCATTATCCATGTTAAATGCAATATACTGATGTGGTTTTAATTCTACTTGGGTTTATTTTGTGTCTTTAAAATTGATTTGCTTTGCAGCCCCACATTGATTCCCTGGTGGATCACAGCAGGAGTTGGTCGGCCTTGGGTAACAGCCTGCTTTTGTAATAGAGTCTTATTGAAAGACAGTTATACTTAGTTATTCACATATGACTACTTTCCTGAGTCAAAGCTGGACAACTAAAACAGACACCGCCTCATCTCCAAAGCCAAATAAACAACATTTTTTTTTTTACTATGTGGCCCTGTAGGAAATAATTTGTCAACCCCTTATTTGAATAGTTCATGGGAGGAACTTCCTCATCAAATAAATATAATAAGCACACTTCTCTCATCATGTAAATGGGCAGTGAGGAATTCAAATAACAGAGACATTCACTCCTTTTTCCCCTCTCAGGCTTGAGACCCATATATCAGGCCAATAGTTGAGCAAATTGACACCATCAGCCTCCTCCTTGCCAGACAAACCAGCAGACAGTGATGTGAGGCCACATTTAAGCTTTTAAAGCCCTCAGATCTCTTGTACTGAAGGTGCCTCGCTCCCTTCCCTGTAGTCATTAAAGACTAAATCTCTGATAAGCAAAGTAAATTAGATGCGGTGACATTTTCGTTAATTGAGTCCTTTCCTCTGCTTGACTGGGCTGGGCTGTTAATTACCAGCTAATCTCACCAATATGGCAGCTGACTGGCAGACAGTGGTTCATGGAGAGAAGGGTAAGGGACCCAGCTTGCCCTAGAAGGCCCTCATTGGTCAAAGTGGGTGCCAACTCTTCTGGTCTCACTTGAAACTAGCAGAGGCAATAAGGCTCAAGAGTTGTGAGGGGGAAGCAGAGGGAAGCATCGAGCCCCAAATAAACCTTAAGGAAAACAAAAGGCAAAGCTGAGGCACAACACCATGCATTATTAAATCCCCATTCTCCTTCAATTCCTCCCACCTCCATCACATTCCATTTCAGCGAAGCACAGGGCTTAAGGAGAGATAAAAGACTAAAATATAAATTAAGTCCTATTTAGTTCACCACCCTGAGCCAAGCACACTGGGTTCTGGCTGCATGTGTTGCCCACAGACCTGAATAACTTGCTTTCAGCTGAATGAATGTCTTTGATATGCTGACATCTGGCAAAGGAGGTCTTGTAGCCAATCACATCAAGCCCCCACTCAGAAACCATTAAGTTCTGTTTGAGAATCTCTGCCCTCGTTTCTTTTCAGAATTACCCTGATAGACACTTGCTAATCTTCCAAAGAGCCTGTAAGTGTATGGAGCCAATCAGAGAGGTAGAGCAATGGTCAGCTCCTGTCTGCCCCCCACCCGCTGCCTTCTCAGGGGTCCACAGGCACTGATTTCATGACAGGATCAAGTTGCAAGAGTTTCAGTTGTAAATGAAAATGAGCCTATCAAATTAGCAGAATAGAACTGACTGATAGTAGCCAGTTTTAGCAAGAATGTAGGAAGACTGGCATCTCAATGGCTGTTTCTAGGAATGGAGATTGGGAAAGCATTTCATCTGGGTGTTCTGAAGAACAGATGAGGGTTATTAATGAACACAGTGAGCATAAAATATATACACCTTTTTGGTCTAGTAATTCTCTGCCTAGGATACATAGCAACAACGTTAGAAGTATGGGTGAGAGTTTAGAGATTGCCTGTTGAGGTTTGCAGGCTCTTGTGTATTGAAACAAAGAATTAGACCAGGGATACATCTTTTAATAGCCCACAACTTATCAATTTTAATAACTGAAAATAAAGCAACAGTGTAAGTGGGGCCAAAAAAGAAAGAAACCCCTTCACATTACTGTAAACACTAACATGAGACCTGAATTTCAAGGTTTATAGCCATCCTTTCAAGAAAGGAGGTCAAATTATGAGAAGCAATTGAAAGAAAAATATAACAAAAGTTTCTTCACATTCCAGCAAGAGCTGCATTCACGTAGAATCAAGGTTAGCTCAGATGAGAGAAATCTCTGTGAAACAGTTCAAAAGACACCAGTGGAGACAGAAGAGGGCACTGTCCAGGAAATGAACATAGATCCAGGTGGGGGTGGGGGAAGACACAAGGCTTCTCATACTGGACAAGGAGGAGAGGATTGAGAAAACCATGATGCCTGCCAAAGAAGAGCCCTGTGGGCCAGGGATGAGAATAGCATGAGCCCAGACACTGGTGCTCAGGACTCATCACATCGCCACTTTGTAGATGTCTGCTGTCCTCTCTGTGGGATGTGTCGAGGTAAGTCATCAAGAAGTGCGGGTGCAGGTTCAAGACATGTAATCCTCACTCATGTGGAGTCATAAAAATCAGCAAGCACTCTGGAGGCTCCAGGTAGCTTGGTGCCAGCCTTCTCTGTCACAACCATTCAGGCAGCCAGCCTCTTCCCGACAATGGCTGGCCCACCCCAGTCCCTGAACGCGCCTAGGACCTGGAATGAAGCAGAATCTCAGAATTCCTCTTTGGAAGGTGGCAGGTTCAACCTTGCCATAGTTAAGAGAAAACCAACACAATGAATGAAGGAGACCAGTCGTGAGCCCAGGCCACGTGACCCTAGTTAGCAGAGGAAGCCCTAAGGAAGAGCAAAGGACTAGTACCTCCCTCTTCCAGAGGACCTCAGTCATGACTGTAGCTACATTGTGCTAACACATCACAAAACATGGTGGTCAGAAGAAAGCAACTTGTTGTGTGAACAGAGCCGTGAACTGTTTACTGAGAACTAAGATTAATGTGTCAGCTCTGAAGTAGACATTTATTGTCTTCAGAAGTCTTTGAGAGTTATATATTTCTTTATAATTAGAAACATATTGGGGTAGAAGAGTTATATCTTTGCATATTTTCAAATGCAATAAAACAAACTCTTTTTTGTTCTTCATTTCACCCTAAAAAAAGGCTGTAGCTCTGCGTTTGCCCATTCCCTGTCTGTCGAGTGCCTGTTTCCACAACTCGTTAATTACATTCTCTATTGAGAAATGTTTCTTTTTTTTTCAGTGTATTGAAACTTCAATTTCACTGTTTATTTTTATTTCTCCAATAGAAGAATAACATCAAGGTATATTAAATGTTTATGCATATGTATTTTTCCTTCAGCTGGTTTATACGCTGTGTTTTTAAACCTTTTTCTCTTTTGTACATTTCAATTGTTCCCATTTTGTTGCAGGATATTCGATCTCATAGATATTGCTATTTCTTTACATTATATATACTTTACACTGCACATTGACACCTGCTATTCTATAACATATAAATTTGCATTCTTTTATGTATGAAAAATAATAAAATTCTGAGGTATCATTTTTAGAAGAGAGTAAATCACCTGGAACTCTTGAAAGTATAAATGGGTACAATCATTAGCTGCTAAGGAGGGCAGGCACCTGTTGGGGAAAGTCCCACACAAACACAGTGTCAGCACTGTTCTTCCTTTTTGTTCTGGTTCAAATTCTTTGGAGAAACTTATAAGGTCCTTGGTCACTCTGACTCCTATGTGCTGAGTGCCCCGTAGTGTTTACATATGCCATCTTTCCTTTTTGAACAAGGGATCTTATGACCTTGAACTGGGCATGCCCAGAAGCACATCCTCACCATTCTGTTCTTATCTATGACTTCAAACTAATCTTACTCATAATGTGGCTGATGCAACATGTGTTTTCCTTTATTAGTACGTGGAGGCTTTTGGATTGGTTACTCTTCTGTTGCTGTGATAAAATACCACAACCAAAAGCAACTTAAAAAATAGTTGATTACAACTTTCAGTTCCAAAGGAAGAGTCTGTAACGGTGTGAAAACCATGGCAGCAGGAGCAGGAATTGGGTATAACACATGTCTCAGGGTTCCCATTTCTGTGAAGAGACACCATGACCACAGCAACTCTTATAATGGAAAACATTTCATTGGGGTGGCTTACAGTTCAGAGGTTTAGTCCATTATCATCATGTTGGGACATGGCATTGTGCAGGCATCCTGCTGAAGGAGCTGAGAGTCCTCTATCTTGACTCATAGGCAATAGGAAGTGGTCTGAGATACTGGGCATGGTTTCAGCATATATGAGACCTCAAAGCCTGCCTCCATAGTGACACACTTCCTCCACAAGGCCACACCCACTCCAACAAAGCCACACCTCCCAGTAGTGCTATTTCTTTTGAGCTTATGGGGGCCAATTACATTCAAACTACCACAACACATTTCAGCTACATATAGGAAGCTGAGAGAACAATAACTAAGATGGAACTACAAACCCCCAAAGCCCACCCCCAGTGACATACTTCTTCCAGCAAGGATTTACTCCTAAATGTTCCATAACTTCCTCAAACAGTGCCATCACCTGGGGATCAAGCATTCAAATACATGAGCCTATTGGGAACATTTCTCATTCAAACCACAGCATTCAACTCCCTGGCCCCCATAGGTTCATGACCACATCTTAATACAAAATATATTTATTTAGTCCAACTTCAAAAGTCCCCATAATCTTTCACAGTCTCAACACTGTTTGAATTCCAAAGTCTCTTCTGACACTCAGGCACTCTCTTAACTATGACCCCTTATAAAATAAAAAAACAATTTACACATACAGTGGCACAAAATATACATTACCAGTCTAAAAGAGAGGAATGGGGATACAGGTGTCATGAGGAAACACCAGATCGAAGAGACTGAAACCCAGAAGAACACACTCCAAGTCCTTTAGCTTCATGTCTAGTACTTGGGGCTTTAGTTTCAAAGGACTTGGATGCCTCCACTCCTCCAGCTTTGCTGCCTGCAACATAAATCTGTCTCGGGCTGGTTCCACTCCCTGTATGTAGCCCTCATTGGAAGATGTCTCACACTTCTGGCATCACCAACATCTCGGGGTCTCCACCACAGCCTTCACATTCATAGCTTCTCTAGGTGGCATCTCAGAGCCAGGGACTGCGACACTGCCACATGTTGCCTGGACTTGGCGACTGTCTTAAACTTCAGAGGAAGAATACACAACCCTCTCAATTTTACACTTTTCTTGATTCCAAAACCAGCCCTCCAGGGATGACTGTGTCAAGTCAGGCTGCTGTACTGGGGTGGAGCTTGGTCTCCTTAGACACAGCTGCAGCGCTTTCTTACACTGAGTCTGGTGAGAACCTTCCCCAGGTATTCACTGTCTGTGGAGAGAAAACCCCTTAGGCTCTTTCCTTTCACAAACTGGGTATTTAGCTGGAGTGGGGAGTCCTTGCCCTTAGAGAACTTTTCCAATCTTTCTGATGCAGAGCAAGAGGCTTCATAATGCCAACAAGGTCTTTAACAAATAACAGCCTCTTTTTCAGCATATGACTTGAAAGTCACCTTTGAGCTTCTCAGTGCTCTTCTCCTCTCCAAACTGCACATTTTTTTATTTCTTTCTATTCCGCTTGTTGTTCTTTTCCATTGTAGACCTACACAAGAATAATCAGCAATAGCCATTTCACAGACTGTTACAGTCTTAAAATCTCCCCCACCAAAAACAAAACAAAACAAAACAAAACAAACAAACAAACAAAAACCCCTCATTATGTTTTAGTTTAGCCTCAGACAAGTTCTTGGGACACAGGCAGAATGTAGCCAGATTCTTTGCCTAAATATCACATGAATGGCCTCCTGTCCAGTTGCTAATAGAGTCCTTGTGTCCTTCTTTATTTATGAAACCTCATGAGTGGGCCTCCAATGTCTGCATTACTCTCAGCACTACTGTCTTCCAGGATCCTACCAGAGAGCTCTACTTACAGCATTCACCAGCTTTCCTAATAGAAATTTCCAAAGTCTTCCATATGTCACCAAACACCCAACATTGTTACGTTCTTCATGGCAACATCTCACTTTCCTGGAACCAATTTAGATAGTAAGTACTTTTCTGTTGCTATGATAAATACCACAACCAGAAGTAACTTGAGGGAGAAAGACTTTATTCTATCTTATGGTTCCAGAGAAATGGTCTTCATGGCAAGGAAGGGATGACCTGGGCAAGAAGCATGGCTACGTGTTAAAAGAATTGATAACAATGTATTACACTAAGTAAGGAGGGCACTGGGCTGGCTTGAAAAGCAATATTCTCCCCAAACAAAAGAAGGGTAGTGACTGTTTTATTCAGAGCTGTGACTATAAGATGAGCATGACCCTTTAAGAAAGTGGTCACTCTTACAAGGTTGGATCTCAGCCTGAAGAGATTAGGCCACACCTACCTGCATCTCCCTGGGACAGGCTCAAGAGGTAGTCTGTGCTGTGACTGCTGTTTGTGGTACCTGGCTCTCTTCCATGCTCTTTGGCACCACATCATCTGAACTAAATTGCGTGATGTGAACCGGCCCACTAAGCCCTTAAAATCTAAAATAGGCTGATAATTCCTTTGTTATGGACATTGATCTGGGGGTTTTCTCTGAAGAGGCTTCTCTGGCCTCCCCACCCCATCCCTCCCATATGGCCTCCCCACCCCATCCGTCCTATATTCTCTGTCTGTGTCTGTCTGTCTGTCTCTCTGTATGTCTTTCTCTCTTCTCTCTCTCATCTCTCTTCTTTCTCTTCTCTCTCTCCTGCCTCTCTTCTCTCTCTCTCTTTCTCTCTCTCTTTTCTCTCTTCTCCTCATCTCCAGGCCTTGCTATGTTGCTTTAATATATTGTAATACATTCCTTTCCAATGCTTGCCACCTTAAGACCCAATCATACTCTCAAAGCCACTCCTCCTAATGAACCTCATTTTCTGAAGAAAATGATGTGTTAGCTTCCTTCCCTTCCCTGGACCAAGCACTGCTGTATTCACTTATCATCATTATCATCATCATCATCATCATCATCATCATCATCATCATCATTATATTTGACACCTGCATGGCCCAAATCCACAGTTTGCAATAGGGTTCCCCCACTTGTGTAGCACCACATAAAATAGTCTCACTGCCCTAATAANCCTCTGTACTTCACCTAGCCAGCCCTCCCTGCCCCAATCCCTGACACCATTGATCATTGTATTGTTTCCTCCACATTTTCTCACAGCTCATTAGCTCATCTCTTTTTAGAGCTGAATAGTATTCCAGTGGCAGCACACAGCACAGTCTGTTTACCCCACTGTGGTCATTTATCCTACTGAATGAAGATACAAACCTTATTGCTTCCAAGTTTGTACTATTATGGATAAAGCCACTATAACACTCTGCATACAAGTTTTAGTATGGCCCATTTGATCTTAAAATAGTTCTTAGAGGCAGAAACATGTATGTGTATAAATCTCAATGAATCACAATAACAATTGTCTGGTTAGCTCTAGAGAAAAACAGAGGAATTACAAAAGAATCATCTTTGCTCTTTATTATTTATAACTGTCATTTTCATGCTTTTATATTCAGNGTGTATTCACAGTTGAACAATTAAAGAGTTAATTAAGAAACATTAAGATAAAATAAGAACAAAGACAGCTATTCCACGCAAAGCCTGTGGGGTAAGCCTCACATGTTCATATCCTAGAGCAAATATTCATTCAATATTTGATTTACTGACCTGAGTTGAGGAAATGCAATTGATCTCCATTGTTCACAGAGCTCGTATTTATAAATTTGCCTGCATGCTAAAATTTATTTATAACATCAGGATCAATATTGCAGCCCTTCTACCATCATTCACAGATGTTGGACAAAATACCAAACAAACAAACAAACAAACAACAACAACAAAAATGTGTCACTCAATGCACACATTCCCAGCTCAGGTTGAACAAGGCATCGTTCCATTTCCTTGCTTCAGCTCCCACAGTCTGTTTAATGCCACATTTTCACATTTTTGTGCTTTCTTTTCTTTTGGGTAAAATTGGTCCCAGAACTGGTTCTGGCCCCACCCTCAACTCCAAGCAGAGCGCTAGTGAGCTCCTAACGCTCTCAAGTGCCNTAAAGGTAAAAGCCTGCAGGATTCCAAGTTCACTGGCTGCCAGGGCCACACAGCTGAGCACCTTAGTAAAACGCTGCCTCAAAATAAAACATCACAAATGAGGGAGGAGCTCACGAGGCNCCACCCTTCTCTGAGGATGATTGGCAGTTGATGGTGGCTAGGGAAGGGATATCACTTTCTTCCATGGTGCAGCCACTGATGAACTGTTTGTGCCCCAGTAGATAGCCCCCGCCCATGCTCCTGCAGAAAACATTAGTTAAAGGCAATAAGTTATATACACAAAGATACGAAAGGAAGGGAGACTTGCCAGGAAAAAAGGATTCAGCCTGCAAAGGAAAGAGGATGAGAGACAGTAATAGTGGCTGAAAATGACTAAAATTCAATATATANATATGAAATTGTAAAAGGGTNTTTTAATGGGATTTTATTTTAAGGGTTGGGATATAATTCAATGTTAGAGCACTTGCTTACTGGTTCAGTCCCTAANACCATGAAAGAAAGACAGAAAGAAAGTGGATAGGGAAGAAGGGAACAAGGAAAGGAAGNAAGGAGGGAGGGAGAGGAGGGGAAGAGGAGAAAGCTTGCCACCTCTGAATTACAGTTACTATGTATGAAGAAGGTGTGGTGCTAGGTAGGCACCACGCAAACCAATTCACCCTCAGTATTACTCTGAACTGCCATTAAGGAGGAGTTGGATGCTAATGTCTAAAGTCTTATTCACTCCTCCCCTCTGCTCCTCTGCTGTGCATATTCAATCTCCAGCTTACCATGAGGAAACCCAGGCTTAGAAAAGTGTCAATATCTACAACAGTCACACAGACCAGAGCCAGAGCCCTGCCCACAGCCCTAAGCCCATACACTTGTCATCACACATGCCACCTCCACAGAGGAGGCACAGNNAGAGCAAATATAAACAAGCAATACGTTCTTCCCCAGGAAAAGCTGTGGCTTTGGGCCCTGGAAACTGAATAAAAGTGGAAGATAAAAACACATATGCTTGGTCTTGAGGTAGATTGATTCCCAGTTTTCTGAGAAATCACCATATTGATTTCCACAGTGGCTAAACAAGTTGCATTCCCACCAGCAGTGGAGGAGTGTTCCCCTTGCTCCACGTCCTCACCAGCACCACTCTTGGGCATATACCCAAAGGATGTTCAATCATACCACAAGGACACTGTTCACCTATGTTCATAGTAGCTTTATTCATAATAGTCAGAACCTGGAAACAAGCTAGATGTCCCTCAACTGAAGAATGGATAAAAAAATGTGGTACATCTACACAATGGAGTACTACTCAGCTGTTAAACACAATGACAAGAGGAAAGTTGAAGGCAAATGGATGGAATGAGAGAAAAAAATCATCCTGGGTGAGGTAACCCAGACCCAAAAATCAAACATGGTATGTACTCATAAGTGAATATTACTGTGAAGTAAAGGATAACCATGATACAATCCATAGACTAAGAGAGGCTAGGTAACAGGGAAGGCTCAAGGCAGGCAGAGGGGTGCTTGGATCTCCCTGGGAAGGAGAAATAGAAGATATTTCATGGGTGGACTGGGGGCAGGTTGGGTTGGGAACATGAGGAATCAGGTTGGGGGTGGGGGGGGAGAACACTGAGAGAGACAACTGGAGGAGGGGATTTCAGGGTGAGGTAGAAACCTGGTGCAAGGGAAACTCCCAGGAGTCTACAAGGATGACCCCAGCTAAGACTCTTAGCAATAGGGGATAAGTAGCCTGAACTACTTATCTCCTGGCCATCTGAACTGGCCATCTCCTGTGACCAGACAAAGCTACTAGTGGAGGGAGTGGGACACCAACCCAGCCACATAACCTTCGATCTATAGTCTGTCCTGCCTATGAAATGTGCTGGGGTAAAGACTGTCTCTTATACACATCTAGATGTGTATAAGAGACAGGACAAAGCCACTAGTGGAGGGAGTGGGACACCAACCCAGCCACATAACCTTCGATCTATAGTCTGTCCTGCCTATGAAATGTGCTAGGGTAAAGATGGCTCAGAGATTGAGGAATGGCCAACCGATGACTGGTCTAGCCTGAGACCCATGCCATGAGAGTAGACCACCCTTGACACTGCCCTGAGCGCCAGGACCCNGAGGCTGGAGAGCCCAGAGACCTAGGATAGAACCAAACACAATTGGAGAAAAACGAATGTCAATGTAATGATGCCTAATGATGTTCTGCTACGCTCAGATTGGTGCCTAGCCCAACTGTCATCAGAGAGGCTTCGTCCAGTAACTGATGGGAACAGATGCAGAGAGCCACAGCCAAACATTAGGCATATGTTTCTTCAGGGAATCCTGCTGAAGAGAGGGAGGAAGGATTTTAGGAGCCAGAGGGGTCAAGGACANNACAAGAAAACCNACAGAATCAACTAACANGGNCTCACAGGGTCTCACAGAGACTGAACTGANAATCAAGGAGCCTGCATGGGACTGACGTAGGCCCTCTGCATATACGGGATGGTTGTGTAGCTTGGTCTTTTTGTGGAGCTCCTAATAGTGGGAGCAGGGCAGTCTCTGACTCTTTTATTGGCTTTTGGGACCCTATTCCTCATACTGCNTCACCTTGCCCAGCCTTAANACAAGAGGAGGTGCTTAGTCTTACTGCAACTTGATATGCTATGTTTTGTGGATATCCATGGGGGGCCTGACCTTTTCTAAATAAAAATGGAAGAGGAGTAGATTGGGCTGGAGGGCAGAGGGGAGGTAGCGGGAATGGACTGGGAAGAGAGGAAGGAGGGGAAACTGCAGTCGGGATNTAAAATACATGAATAATAATAATTTAAAAAACACATGGGCTTGTAGTGCACAATAAACTTGTCTCCATGGCGTGACAGGTGTGTGCGAGATGACAAGTGAGGGGCCTGGTGCTCATGTGAAGGAACACCTGCTTCTGCTGGAGGAAGGGCAGCTGCTGTCAGGCTCCGCCCACACCACTGTCACTCCCCCTCCCTGTGTAAGGAGCAGCGTCTGAAGCCCCCTCCCAAGGGGCTGCCCATTGTGCTTAATCTGCACACGTATGGGGAGCAGATACAGGCTCAAAGACGGCGGTGGGATCTGTCACATAGCCTGCTAATTCTTCGTCCCTGATATGACCCAGTGGCCTCAGAAGTCTCCAGAGGACCAAGCCCTGGTTCCCTGTGAAACTGACCAGCCCCAGCATCATATCTGCCCTGGCTTTGCTCTGCATTCCCTGACTGCAACTTCCTGGGATCCATTCCATAAACCCCTTGAACCTGCATCCTTGTTTCAACTTCCTCTGGGGAAGCATTCTCAAGGCCATCAGCACATGTGACAGCATGGAGATATCAACTACAGTTTGTTTCCATTCTGATGCCCAAGTTGGCTTTGTCAAGACAATCATAGAACATGACATTAGTCATTCTCTCCNTTCTTCTTTAAGTCAGTTAACTTATTGTCATATACATCTGTGTGTAGTGGGTAGCCAAGAAGAAGCAGGAAGAGTCCAGGTCCNGCCTGGGTGACTTCTGCCAGATTCCCCAGTAGCTGGAGTTGGCTGCATCTTCTTTTACTTGCAGCCAAGAGCACCGCACCTGACATAAGCTCCAGCTGACACAGCCATCGGGACATTTCAACCCAAGTGCATAATACATCCAGCACACCCACGCTGAAGTACCCACTGAAATGACGGCTGTGTTCCCCCCAAAACAGCAAACTCACAAAACACAGGCTCTGTTGCAGATTCACAGAGACTAAAATGACAAGTATGTGTGAGTGAGCGAGGATCCTAAATGGATTCTGAGCAGGGAAAAAAAAAACAGCTTAACATCTAGTGAAATTTGAATATAAACCCCGAAATAGACAGTACACCTATGTTAAATTCCCTGAGCTACAGTGATGTGTGAAAGCGCACTCTTGTTTTCAGGAACAAGAAATCATGGGTAGGAACACAAAGACATTCTTGAATATTCCAGAAACATACAAAAATATATCATGTTACTTATGTATATGTATGTTATGTGGTATATATATCATGGATCCCTTCTATCAGAAGACAGTGCCTAATGACCTAATGACCTAATCTCCTCCCTTTGCCTCAACACAGCCGTGCCAGGGAACAAGCATCTGGGAATGAACTTCGGGAGAGCAGACACAGAAGGGGAGGAAACAACAAAGAAATGAGGTAACACAAGAGCAAGGGACCCTGGGTGGAGGAGGGGATCCAATTCTTTATGTTATTC
>LZPO01117471.1:36743-48611 GCA_001675575.1 Neotoma lepida
GGAAGCCATGGGATCCTCACAGAANGCACCAGGAAGCCCTGGCTGCAAATCTGTTCTGGCTAGACTCCAGATGACACTGGGGAGCTTTTTGTCACTTCTTCATTTTGACTTCCTGTTAGAGCTGACAGGGAACAAGGCTTTATTGGTATGTGGAAGCAGCCTGTGTACTTCCATGTAAGTCACAGTTGGGCTAGGTTACCTGGACACCTCCAGAGACTCAGCAGTGAGAGTATAGCTNGTCAGGTGTCTAGGCCATTAACTAACTGTCATAGTGGACTTATGTGACCTCATGGGAAGCTCAGGTTCCCCAGGAGAGGAACAGAGAANACATGTCCTCCTTGGAATTGCTTGTCCTCTGGGGTCCATGCTGGGGAATTTCTCTCCTGTAGGCGACAGAGTTGAACTGGACAGCACCCAGACTTGAGCTGCAGGTCCCTTAGTAACCACTAGACAAGGGTAGAAGTCCACATAATACCCAGAAATGTATTTCCCAGGAGCCATGAGCTTTACTTGTAGCCTGGTTTCAACCCGTGTCCCTACACATATGGAGGTCACTGACAGCATTCTCAGACCTACTGGCTGCTTCCTGTGTTTCTAAGCACACTACTCTACCAGAGGATCCTGTATTACCACCCCATCCTTCTGGCACCCCCGCCCACGTGGGTAATACACTTACACAGGCCAGATACATCCCTGGAGAACATAGAGAGACCATATGCACAGCTTGACCATCACAGGAAGATAGAGGGTCCCTCTGAAACTCTCCCTAGGATGATGGAGCCACTGACCTCTCTCCAGGACTCAGGTCACCCCCCACTTCACATCCACATGAATCTCCTTACACAACTCCTCCTGGACATGCACCCTAACTGGTGACTCCAGTGTGAATGGGTCTGTCTCCTTTCCCAGGCATCACTCAGCTGGTCCCTTTCCAGCCTTCACAGACATCCATGTCACCTTCCTGTAGGGAGCCAATATCACTTTCTCAGAGCATTGAATACACAGGGCAGACTAAGTGCTCATCTAGGATTCTGCATTATAAAGGACATGTNGGGAGAACACAGCAGTGGGTAGCCCTGGGGTGAGTTGTTCTTGTCCTAGGGCACAGAGATGATCATCAGCCTGTCCCTCACTGTGTAGTCTGGAGGACTGAAATTCACACACAGAGAAGACACAGGCAGGTCTAAGTGTGTACGGGACAGAGCAGGTCCTCGGACACTATTCCTGACAACAGTCAACATCACCCTGGGAAGGGCGCCTGCCTGAGAGATGGCTGAGCTCAGAGAGAAAAGGCTGCAGAGCTTGGAGACAAGTGCTGGAGCAAAAGGTGTTCTCTACAGAGGGAGGGCAGAGCAGGCTGTAGCCTGAATGGGAACTCACTGTGTACTTCCCTACAAATGGTGCAGGCCCTGGTAGTGGCTCCTGCTCACAGGTGAGGAGAACACTGCCTGATAGTGTGTGGGAGGAGGGAGCTCAGAGACTGGCTGGAATCTCCTAAGGTAGAAAGATAGGAAAGGCTCCCTCAAGTTGTCCCCTGACTTCCATCTAGGTGCTGTGACCTGCACCCACCCATACATGCAGGATGGCATACACTTGCACAAACACCCACACCCATAACCATCCACGCCCACTCCCCACACATGCATAGCAATGTAAGCTAGAGATTTAACTAGTGTCAGTAGCTGCATGAAGGTCACTTTCTTATTTCCCCTGAGTTGGACAGACACTGTCACCTACCTCACTGAATGATGCACCTAAGCTTCTCAGCATGCAGGGCTCTACCTTTTTACCAAAGACAATATATGTCTCAATATTGATGAATTTGTCTCTCTTCTCTTCTACCCTCCCTTTTAGCCTGTAGGTACCCACCCAACACTGCCCAGCTCACTATAGAATCAGTGAGGATGCCCTGGCTCCAGACTTCTGTTGTAGACTAAACTTTAGTTGACCTTAGAGAACATCTCTTCAGGGCTAGAATTTGACTTCCTGTTAGAGCTGACAGGGAACAAGACTTTACTGACTGTCCAAGTCCTATAGGGTGTGGAGCCAGCTGTGCCCTGTCATGGCAGCTGCAGATCATAGGTCACCTGGGCATCATTTTCTCCTGAGTCTCAGTGGACAGGTGCCAGGACATAAGCCAACTCTTCTGATGGGCTTAGGAGACCTCACAGGAATGTTAGGTCCCCAAGGGGAGGGACAGAAGGGACAGTTCTCCAGTCAGTTCCCTGTCCTAAGGGATCCAGTCTAAGGAATTCTCTTCCATAGGCAAAGAGTAACAGATGCTGCTGATGTCAGCAGCTACACCCAGATCCCAAGGTCAGGCCACTGCTCACACCTAACCTTAACTCATAGACATGGCAATGATCATGCACTGTGTGCCCTATTATAGGGAAACTGAGGCACAGGTAACAGTGCCTGAATCAGGGTCACACAGGCCATGAGTGGAAGATCCAAAGCACAAGATATAACTATAGTCACAGTTCTAACTCATTTACCACGGAGGCTTTATTAAGTGTGAACTATAGGGGGGCTGGTTGAGATCTCTGACGAACTAGTGTCATTGTGTCCACTCCTCTGTTTCTTTGCAGAGCCTGTGGCAAGACCCTTCCTGGGAGTCAAAGACACCACAGTCACAGTACAGAGCTCTGTGCTCTTCACTTGCTTCTCATCTGACACTGGCATCTCTATCCGTTGGATCTTCAATAACCAGAGTCTGCAGCTCACAGAGAGGATGACCTTGTCCCCCATGAAGTGTGGTCTCAGGATATTTCCTGTCAGGAAGGAGGATGCTGGGGAGTATAAGTGTGAGGTCTTCAACCCAGTCAGTTCGAAGATCAGTCTCCCAATCAGCCTGGTCGTGAAGAATGAGTGACCTCTCCTCTCATCCTACAGAAGAGTGAGGGCATTTCTTTATCAATGGGGTACAAAATGGAGAAAAATTGTGTGGTAAAAATTGTCAGTTACCACTTAGGTACAGTCAGCATGGTAACTCAAGCCTATAATCCTGGGATAAATATATGCGCAAAGAAAGGCCAGCATCCAAAGTGAGACTTAGTCTCCAAAGGAAAATGAAGACATCAATATGGTAATCAATACTGCAAAGGGGTTAAGAGCTTAGGTTGTGGATCAAATATATAACCAACCCTCAGAATCAATGGGAATTGATTTCAGGAACCCCTCAAACTTCCATATTCTCTGAGTCCCCTGTTAAATGCTGCNGTGTTTTCATAGAGATTNCCATCCTCTCCTATGCTCCAATAGTTTTACCTAACATNAGTGCTCTCTAGACAACAGTCATTCACGTGTAGTGAGGAAGAGTGACAGGAGAAGGGACTNTCCATGCTTCACCATGGACATAACTGGTTCCTAAATAGTGTTGATGTACAGTTTGATGCACAGATGGAAAATCCTTCACATAACGTCACACTGTACTGTTTCATCCTGAGAGTGGCATGTACAATGTGACCTTGCAAAGGTCCTTTTTCCTGATAATATATATATATACATATTTTACAGTCGATTGATTGGCCACCTTTCATTTCTATGTCTTGCCTAATTGTTCTCTCCAGGACTCCTAAGGGAATACTGAACAGAAGTCGTCATGCAGCATCCTGGTGTTGATCCTGGTCCTCGAGGGAAAGCTATGAATGTCCCCACTGAACCCTGCGTTGACTGTGGGTTTCCACATGCCCCTACTGCACTGGCCTACCCTCTACACCTGGTTTGGCTGGTTTCATCATTAAAAATCTGTTCACTTTGTCACATGTCTTTATTGATTCAGGTATGTGTTATACATGGAATCCGTTTTGTGTCTCTTCATGCTTTCATCTCATTAGGTTCTGGGCTTCCAGGAATTTGCCTGCTTCATCTAGCTCACTCAACAGTTTGCACACAAGTATTAATTACTAATAGAATTCTTAATATTCCTAAGAATAGACAATAAAGTCTCAAATTTCACTTCTAGTATTAGTACAGTTAATCTTTCTGTTAGTTTTGTTTTGTTTTGTTTTGTTTTGTTTTGTTTTGTTTTGTTTTGTTTTGAGACAGGGTTTCTCTGTGTAGGTCTGACTTTCCTGGATCTAGCTCTGTAGACTGGGCTGTCCTTGAACTCAGAGATTCACCTCCCTATGCCTCATAAGTGCTGGGATTAAAGGTGTGTGTGACCACCACATAGCCAATAATGTTAATCTTTAAAAAACAAATTTAATCTAATTAAAGATCATCAATACCATTAATAACTTGGAAGCATAATCTTTTGGTTCATTAATTTTCTCTACTGTTACTCTTTATTTGTATCACTATTTTTACCCACAGGAACTTAGGGAGAGACAATGGAGGAACAATTCTTCCTGGCTTGCTCTCCATCATTTGCTCAGTTACCTTTTCCTTGTAACGTTCAGGATGACCTGCCTAGGAATGGTGCCACCCACAGTGGGAGGTGCCCTCCCACATCAATCAANAACTAAGTTANTGCTGTATAGATGTACCCATAGANGAAGCTGATGGAGGAAATTCCTTGAGGTTCCCCAGGTGTCTCTAGCTTGTGTCAGGTGACACACACTAACCAGCACANCTCTTGTACAACCTGGGCCATCAGGTCATNTTTAGCAAGTTCTTGCTTCTAGTTTGTATAGGTCAGATAATCAGTTTCCACCTGAACCTCAAGACAGCTGTCCATATGTTCCATGTGTCTGAGAGAAGTGATGTTAACACCCAAGGTCAAAGATAGTTCTGTTGCAAACCCTGCCCTGTTCCTTCACATTCCTAGATCATTCCTAGACTCACTCTTCATCCTTAGGGAACCTGTGCCTGATGTCAGTCACCATGAATGAAANATTTGAGCAGCATGGCTCATGTTGTGGTCCAGCTGGACCACTGAGCTGAACGGAGGCCCTGGTATCTTGGCTGAGGTGTCTATTTACATGCCAAGTCCTTAGGACAGACTGTGAGGCTTCCCAGGGAAATGCAATGGAACTCTCATCACCAACTATCTGTAGGACAGCCTTAGACAGCAAAACCTTGGAGAGCTTTGGTCCAAGCTGAGCAGTGGAGGACAGTGCATCTGGAGGGACACAGCACTTCATCCTACAAGGCAGTCTTCAGTACCATCAAGCTCTGTAGCTTAGCTCACACATGAAAAAGGTNTGTGTTTGTCCCACATTGCTAGGCATCCCCACTATCTCTGAGCCCTCAGATCTTCTTGCATCTGNTTGTGATTCATATACAGTCAATTTCATCTTGGCTGCACAGGCCTGGCTCCCCAGATATACCTAGCTCCATGCCGACTCCTCNACAGCCCTAAGCCAGTGCCTACCTCCTTTCCTCTCCTCTCCCAAGACCTAGGCCAAATGGCCAAGGGACCAGGTGACCCTACCCTGAATCTCCCAATACTTCGCTGGATGGAAGGTAGCATCCTGGGCCTGAGCAGAGCAGAGAGACTAGCATGTCTTGAACCCACCTGAACACCAAACAGTCTCCCTCTCCTGAGGAACTCCACCCCAGAGCCTTGAGTCTGTGTCAATGACAGATGACGTGACTCTACAGAATCTCCTGGAAGACTCACTTGGGACTTGGATTGTGGAAAGAAAGCCTCTGATGTCATCACCTTTCCATCTGCAGATGCCTTGGGGATTATCTGAAAAATGACTGACTCTTAGAATGAAGTCAGCAAATGGAGGTTGGGTCATTATACAGACACGCCCCCACTCTTTTGGCCACTCATGCAAGTGGGTGTTGAACTTGGTTTCTTTCTGCTGGGCACGTAGACACTGCCTGAAATCCAGACTTTACATCAGATTGGCAAATGGACTGCAAACTTGATTACGTTTTTGGTTTGTGATAAAATTCAGGCCACCACTCACACACAATCCATTAGATTTTCTTTGTGAGAGAGTCAATCCTTGTAGTATTTTAAATCTGTGATGCGTTAAGCTTAGCCACTTATTGGTTTGNTTTCCTTCTATTTTGTAGAAGCAGAAGCATTTCTATTTTGTAATGCTTCATCATCCATCGGTTTTCACTATTTTTATCAAGATTTGATTTATCTACATAGAATGCTGGGACTGTACNTCCATCACTCATTTATGATTGTGAAAAAAAAGAATCAGACATTGATCAAGCCACCAATGGGTAGAGAAGGGGGTGTCAGGATTAATGAGGTCTTTTTTATTATTATTAATGAGGTCTTAGTGGGAGTTTAAGGTGACTATGTTTCAGTGTGTGACCAAATGCAAGCTGCAGTTTACAGTTGACTAGCCAAATAAANAGCCACTGTAGCTGCAGCAAAGCCCACNNGCNTCCTTACTTATATTCTCCCATTATCCAACCCAGAGCATGAGCCAGCCCCATGACCAGCATATCCATGCTGTATACATACCCACCAGCTAGTCACTTGCTAGTATCTCAGTCATCAGATGATGGTGGNCAGGGAATCACCACACCCTGCTTTTCAGGGTTAATCTGTGTTTAAAATAGTGAGGGNCCTGGAGAGATGGCTCAGAAGTTAAGAGCACTGACTGNTCTTCCAGAGGTCCTGAGTTCAATTCCCAGCAACCACATGGTGGGTCACAACCATCTGTAATGAGATCTGTTGCCCTCTTCTGTATACATAATAAACCAATNAAAAAAGGATTTTAAAAAAAATAATAAAAATAAAATAAAACAAAATAGTGAGGTCAGGAGGAGCCAGTGGACACTTCTTGATTCCTAGAGATGGACCAGGGACAGCATAGATGACTCTGGCTTCACATTGGTCACCCTGTNCACCCACTCTCATAATGACACTGCAAGTGNCAAAACTCCAAATTGTCCTCACTGTGTAAGNGCCACCACCTGCCGTACACAGGGCTCAGCTGCCAGAATGAGCTCGCCACCTAGTGGACACTCTGGGCTATGGTTGACAGGATTCAAATACAAGACGCGGGCAATGGCCAGAACGGACTGTGGACTTGAGCACCTTAAAATGGTACATCAGGCAGCACCCAGATTAAGATAGGAAGAGGAGGGGCTGAGGGTGNTTTTAGTAACAAACAATGTCTCCAGTAGTTACTTATGTGAAGTAGAATTAGGAGTTGGAGAGATGGCTCAATGGTAAAGAGAATNTATTACTCTTACAAAGAATCCTGGTTCAGCTCCCAATATCTGCATGGCAGCCCACAAATGTCCATAGTTCCAGTCCTGGAGGATCTGATGTCTTCTTCTGGCCTCATCCAGCAGGGCACACGTGCAAGCAAAACATTCATACACATAAAACCAACATAAATAAATCTTCAAAAAGTAAAAGAGGAAAATTAAAATNCCGTCATCACTTAGGCTAGGCATCAGCTTCAAGTATGAACAAAATCAGGGCTGGGGATGTGGCTCAGTGGATAGAGCACTCGCCCAGCATGCAAGAGGCCCTGGATTGTATCCATGAGGAATAAAAACTGGGCACAGTGTTACATGGCTGTAACCTCAGCACTTTGGGAGGTGGCGGCAGGATCAGAGATTCAACATCCTTATCTGTACAGTGAGTTGGAGGCCAGCCAGGGCTACTTGAGACCCTGTTTCAAAAATAATAATGATTCTGAGTGAAGTAACCCAGGCCCATAAAGACACATGTTGTCTCTCATATGTGGGTGCTAGCTTTAATCTTCAGATATGTATGTTTAAATTGGGATACCCATAGAGAGGAAAATAGTAAGAGGCAGGCAGACTTTCAAGGGAGGGAAGATCAAATGCAGATGGTGTAAAGAGGAAATAGGTGTTGTTGTTTGTTTTCACTCTTTTGGGGGGCCTGCCATCCAGCTCCCAAATAACTCACACATGGAGGCTCATTCTTAATTATAAATGCTCNGCCTTAGCTTGCCAGCTTTCCTTAACCTATCCTATCTACCTTTTGCCTCTGGGCTTTTCCCATTCTCTTATTTCTGTAAATCTTACTCTTACTCCGTGGCTTGCTGTGTAGCTGGGTGACTGGCCCCTGATTTCCTCCTCCTTCTCTGGCTACTTCCTCTTCTCCCAGATTTCTCCTTCTAGATATCCTCTCTGCCTGCCAGCCCCACCTATCCTTTCTCCTGCCTTGTTATTGGTCACTCAGCTCTTTATTAGACTATCAGGTGTTCTAGACAGGCACAGTAACACAGCTTCACAGAGTTAAACAAATGCAACATAAACAAAAGTAACACACCTTAAAATAACATTTCCCAACAAAGAGGAAGTAATAGAGCAAGAAGGACCAAATGGGTCAAGTGAGAGGGCAGGGTAGAGTATGGGCAGGGATGACTAACACTAAAGTCCTTTGAAAATGCCATGTAGAAACCTACTTATTGCATGGCCTTCCAAAACCATACACACACACACACACACACACACACACACATATATGTAAATAGTTTAAATGGCGTTACCCTATAACAAGGAAGCAATGTCCTTTCCAGATGCCGCAGGCTGTTGAATAAGAAGCCCATTGCCAAGAATGGGGTGCCTCTTTTGCTGTTGTTGATCAGTGGGATCCTATGACCCCCAAACATTACAGGTTGTTGCTATTCGCTCTTGCTTTACCCTCCAGAACTTGATGGTAAAACCCTATTGCTTAAGATACCACACACTTGGGTCATAGAACATGAAGAAATCAAGCTGGAAGCTTCATCACTACTGACCAGCTTTCATAGTGCTGGAAGGTGTTATGTAGGCTGCCAGAGGAGAAAAGTAATCATTAATCTTACTCAGCTGTGAATCCCACCAGCTATAATGACAAGCCTGGCAAGATATGCCAGCTGGTATAATAGTGGCGTCAATGTCATGAGAATCACGAACTACTTTCTGATTAAAGGCCCACTCCACAAGACAGAACCCCTTCCAAGAACCATCATTAAGACCAATGACCTATTGCTAGACAGGTCACGGGCCATAGGGAAAAACCTACTACTATCATTTTGCTAAAAACCTACTTCTAATGACTTATCATTATACCCATAAATCAATACTTCTGTCTTAGGGTTTCTATTGTTGTAAAGAGACACCATGACCATGGCAACTCTCATAAAGGAAAACATTTAATGGGGTGGCATATGGTTTCAGAGGTTCAGTCCATTATCATCATGGCGGAACCTGGCAGCGTGCAGGCAGACATGGTACTGGAAAAAAAGGAGCTGAGAATTCTACATATTGATATGCAGGCAACAGGAAGTGATCTGAGATACTGGGCGTGGCTTGAGCATATATGAGACCTCAAAGCCCTCCTCCACAGTGACACACTTCCTCCTCCAATAAGACCACACCTACTCCAACAAAGCCACATCTCCCAATAGTGCCACTCCCTTTGGGGGTCATTTTCTTTCAAACCACCAGGATGTCTCTCACCCCTCATCAGAGAACCTCCTTCTTGTGGTAGATGGCAACAGAGCTCCTCAACTGGCAACATACAGAGAATAAGAGGCTACAGAGTGCACTTCCCTAAATGGAGCATCTACATCAAATCCCCTCCTGTCAAGGCTGAGGGATCGTGGTGGAAAAGGGGACAAAAAGATTCTAAGAGCCAGAGGTGCTGGATGCCTACACTAAAGGAGTGTTGTTTTGTTTGTTTGTTTTTTAGGGACAGCTACATGTATGAACGCACAGCAATTGTGAAAACATGCACAAAACCTGGACAGCCTCAAGTCAGACAAAACTGTAGCATAGGATGGGGGTGGGACAAATTCCAACCTCTCGCAGAGCAGTTGATAGCTTCTAGGAAAGGGAGAGTCCATTGTCTTAAGGGTGTGGCCCCTGGTAGGTTCACCATGATCCAGTGGAAGGCCACACACCCAAGAGTGTGTAGCAACACAAGGTAGACTAGATGAGGTTTTGTTGTTTCTTTTAAGACACAAATTTGAGGGAGGTAAGGAAGTATGGATGCATCTGGGAGAGGTTAGGGGGAGATGTAAGGGTGAATCCAACAAAATATATTGTATAGCCGGATGGTGGTGGTGCATGCCTTTAATCCCAGTACTTGGGATGCAGAGGCAGGTGGATCTCTGAGTTCTGAGGTCAGCCTGGTCTACAGAGTGAGTTCCAGAACAACCACAGCTACACAGAGAAACCTCATCTCAAATCAATAAATATGTATGTGTGTGTTTGTGTTACTTATACATAAATATGTATATATAAGTAAATATATTATAAAATTCTCAAAGAATTTTTTTAAAATTTTAGTGCAAATGAGGGCTGGAGAGATGGTTCGGTGGTTGAGAGCACTGGCTGCTCTTCTAGAGGACTTGGATTCAATTCCCAGCACCCACATTAGTTGACTCGTAACTGTAACTCCAGCTCCAAAGGATCCAATTGTCTCTTCTAGACTCCTGCATGCTCAAGTGCATATCACATACATATACACATAATTTAAAAATAAGGTTTTTTTAATGAACAAAATCATGCCATACATTATGAATTTCTACTGTAATCCTAGCACTTGGAAAGTGAGACAGGAGATTCAGGAATTCAAGGCCAGCATGGACTACCTGAGACCTTCTCACAAAAAATAGATAGATGATAGATAGATAGATGATAGATAGATAGATAGATAGATAGATAGATAGATAGATAGATAGATAGATAGATAGATAGATANAGCTAAGGATGTAGTTCAGTTGATAGCATGCTTGCCTATCATCCAAAAAACCCTGGATTTGGCCTCCCTGGTAAGGCATAAAACCTGGCATGGTTATGCCAGACTGTAATCCCAGCAGTGGGAGGTGGAGGCAGGAGGATCAGGAACTCAAGGTCATCCTCAGTTACATAGCAAGTTTGAGGCCAGCCTGCGCTACATGAAACTCGTCTTTGTATTTTGTTTGTTTTTTGTTCTTTGAGAATTTCATACAATGTATTCTCCTATAGGCCATCTGATGAGGGCAGGTTCTCAATGGAGCTTCCCTCTTCCCAGATGACACTAGCTTGTATCATGTTGACAAACACCACAGTGGGTTAGACACAAACACTGCATCATATCTTTCTGNCCTTGGGTTTCAGTGGATTTTGGCCTTCGGGACTTGCTGAAGTCAATNCCCTGCTGTTTCCAAGAAACANTGTTCATTCACCTGTGAAAACCAAATCTACCGGACCCACCCGTGAGGTCTGTGCCTCTGTGGGACACCCTGGTTACAGTGCTCTGGCCTGAGATGAACTTTTTGATGCTAATGGTGAGAAGACAAGACCAAGGAAAGTTCTAGAACTNAAGAAGCTGGTGACTGAGAGCAGGAGACCACGAAAGCCAAAGTGTGTTTAAACGTTGTCCACAGTTCTGTTAGAGTGAACGGCANCTGGACAGTGGAGCAANCCATGTGTTTAATGTGTTTCACNAGTTAAAGTTCTTTGACACTTCCATGCGTGTGCATGATGCATTCTGGTTATCCNTTCCTTCACCNTCATCTCCTTCCCATNCCTCCCCAACCCCTGACACTTTNTCAGATTCACGACTTTGGGTTTTTGGTGAACGGCCCATTTCATTTAAAGAGGGCCATCTGTGTGACNGCTGGATTGGGATCATCCNCTGGAGCCTGGTGGGGTCACCAGTGGTATGCAACNGAAGGCAATGATTCCCCCCTTTCCCTAAATCTATCAGTAGGAAATAGCCCAGCAGTGAGAGTAGAGGCGCTGAGCCCCTCTTCCACCCATGCTTGGCTGTGGATGGGCCCATTCCTGTGCCGACCCAGTAAGGCACCCAAGGTTGCTGAGAGGTCATGACTGCAATGACTGTGCCACGCCCACAAATGGCATTTCATGTTTCATGCCCTTCTCCAAGTCTTGGGGCTATTATGTTCTTTTTGCTTCTCTGCAGTGTTTTCTGAGTCTTGGGGGAGTGGAGTATATGTAAGAAGAACTTCTAACCAGTCTTATTAATAAACACGCGGA
>LZPO01117472.1:34666-51078 GCA_001675575.1 Neotoma lepida
GCTGTTAAGTCACTAATGTGAGATTTCTCCATCTTCTTTATGGAGGCATTTAGTGCTATGAATTTTCCTCTTAGCACTGTTTTCATTGTGTCCCATAAGTTTGGGTATGTTGTACTTTCATTTTCATTGAATTCTAGGAAATCTTTGATTTCTTTCTTTATTTCTTCCTTGACCCAATGGTGATTCATTTGGGCATTATTCAGTTTCCATGAGAGTGTAGGCTTTCTGTAATTTTTGTTGTCATTAAAAATCTAACTTTAAGCCATGGTGGTCTGATAAAATGCAGGAGGTTTTCCAATTTTTTGTATCTATTGAGGTTTGCTTTGTGACCGAGCATGTGGTCAATTTTAGAGAAAGTCCCATGGGGTGCTGAGAAGAAGGTATATTCTTTTGTGTTAGGGTGGAATGTTCTGTAGATATCTATTAAGTCCATATGAGTCATGACTTCATTTAGGTCCCTTATTTCTCTGTTAAGATTCAATCTGTCAGATCTATCCAGTGGTGAGAGTGGGTTGTTGAAACCTCCCACTACTAGTGTGTGGGGTTTGATGTGAGATTTAAGTTTTAGTAATATTTCTTTTACAAATGTGGGTGCCCTTGTACTTGGAGCATAAATGTTCAGAATTGAGACTTCATCTTGGTGTATTTTCCCTGTGATAAATATGTAATGTCCTTGATTTCTTTTGATTGACTTTAGTTTGAAGTCTATTTTATTAGATATTAGGATAGCTACACCAACTTGTGTCTTAATTCCATTTGATTGGAAAGTCTTTTCCCAGCCTTTTACTCTGAGGTAGTGTCTGTCTTTGGAGTTGAGGTGTGTTTCTTGTATGCAGCAGAAGGATGGGTCCTGTTTTTGTATCCATTCTGTTAGTCTGTGTCTTTTTCCATTGATATTAAGGGATATTAATGGCCAGTGATTGTTGATTCCTGTTATCTTTTGGTGGTAGTGTGTGTGTATTTTCCTTCTTTGGGATTTACTGCTGTGGGATTATTTATTGCCTGTGTTTTCATGGCTGTATCTGACTTCCTTAGGGTGGAATTTTTCTTCTAATGCTTTCTGTAGGGCTGGATTTGTGGATAGGTATTGTTTAAATCTGGTTTTGTCTTGGAATGTCTTGTTCACTCCGTCTATGTTGATTGAGAGTTTTGCTGGGTATATTAGTCTAGGCTGGCTTCCATGGTCTCTTAGTGTCTGCATAACATCTGTCCAAGACCTTCTAGCTTTCATAGTCTCCATTGGGAAGTCAAGTGTTATTCTGATGGGCCTGCCTTTGTAAGTCACTTGGCCTTTTTCCTTTGCTGCTCTTAATATTCTTTCTTTGTTCTGTGTGTTTAGTGGTTTAATTATTATGTGGCAAGGGGACTTCTTTTGGGGCTGTAGTCTATTTGATGTCCTGTAAGCATCTTGTATCTTTATAGGTATTTCCTTCTTTAAGTTGGGAAAATTTTCTTCTATGATTTTGTTGAGTATATTTTCTGTGCCTTTGAGTTGGTATTCTCCTTCTTCTATCCCTATTATTCTTAGGTTTGGCTTTTTCATGCTATCCCAGATTTCCTAGATATTTTGTGTTATAACTTTTTTGGCTTTGGTAATTTCTTTGACTGATGAATCTATTTCCTCTATTGTTTTCTCTATACCAGGGATTCTTTGTTTCATCTCTTGTATTCTGTTGGTTATGCTTGTATCTGTGATTCCTGTTCGTTTACTCAGTTTTTCTGTTTCCAGTATTCCCTCTGTTTGTGTCTTCTTCATTGTTTCTACTTCCCTTTTCAGATCTTGAACTGCTGCTTCCTTCGCCTGTCTAATAGCTTTTTCATAGTTTCCTTGGCTTTCTTTAAGGGATTTATTGATTTCTTCCAATTTTTTGTTTGTCTTTTCCTCATTTTCTTTATTGATTTCTTCCAATTTTTTTACTTTTTCCTCAATTTCTTTAAGGGAGTTTTTCATTTCCTCTTTAAGGGAATTTTTCATTTCCTCTTTAAAGGCCTCTAGCATCTTCATGAAGTTATTTTTAAGGTCACTTTCTTCTGTTTCTTCTACATTGTGTTGTTCNGGTCTTACTGTTGTAGNAGGGCTAGGTTCTNATGATGTCATATTGTTCTTTATGCTGTTGGACGTATTTTTGCACTGGTGTCTGCCCATCTCTTCCTCCAATAGGTGCAAGAGGTGCCTGTGTCTGAGTGAGCTGCTACTGGTTCAGTATATGCTTCCTGTGTCTGTGTCTCTGGGGGACACTCAGGGTCCAAACTTAGCTCTTGGTCTAATTGAAGCTGACAGATTCTGTATCTCCAGGAGCTGTTCTTGGTTCAATCCAAGCTGGCTGGTTCTGTGACTCAGGGAACCACTCTTGGTTTTATCAGGGCTCTTGGTCCATTGAGAGCTGGCAGATTCTGTGTTTCAGGAAGCCATTCTTGACCAATGGGTGTCAACAGATTTCAGGTCTCAGGAAACCACTGTTGATCCAATGAGAGCTGGTAGATTTCTAGTCTCAGGAAGCCACTTTTGGTCCAATGAGAGCTGATTTCGAGTCTCAGGAAGCCTCTGGGGTCATGCAGGGGGATGGGTAGGGGATGGGGCGGGGTTTTGTAGATTGTAGGGTCCAATGGAGTCCTTTGGTAGGTGAACCTGCCTGCAGGAATTTTCCCTGCTGGCCAGCAACTGGGGCCTTGCCAAAGAGTTGGGGTTTCCTGGGACTGGTTATGTCCCAGGACCTGGGTCCTAGAGGCAGGACTCTCTAGGTTGGGAAGAGTCACTCACCTCTTGGTCCAATGAGAGCTGATTTCGAGTCTCCCTACTTTATCTCTTTAATTACTTTTAGTTTGAAGTCTGTTTTGTCAGATAGTAAGATAGTGATGCCTGCTTGCTTCNTGGTTCCATTCGAGTGGAGGATTTTTATCCATCTTTTTACTCTAAGATGGTACCTGTCTTTAAAGCTGTGTTTCCTGTTGAAAACAGAGATGGGCTTTATTTCTTGTTTCCCATGTTCATATGTGGGGCCATCCACTGGAGTATTAGAATTCCATCAGTTGTCACATCTTCAGAAAGAATGACTCTCCCTATCCTGTAAACTATCTCTTGCATCGTCCTCAGTAGGCAGTGGGTTCTGGAGATCATCTACCATGTCTATATGGATTTGACTGATTTATTAAGTCTTGTATAGGTGACCCCTGCTTCTGTGAGTTCATGATTATGACAGCCATGTCATGTCCAAAAGATGGAGCTTTGCAGCACTCTTCTCATTCCGCTGGATCTTGCATTCATTCTGCTTCCTCTTCCAAGATCTTCCCTGAGGCTTGCAAGGGGGCTAGTTGAGGGGATGATGTAGATGGCCTATTGGGGCTGAACACTAAGTCTCTTATTGTCAGTACTATGAAAGTCATGCATCAGTCCATTTATTGCTGCCCACTGCAAAAAGAAGCTTCTTTGACCAAGGTTGAGAGCAGCCCACATCTGTGTATATAAGCAGGGGCTTTAATACATAATCATTTAGCAAAATAACAATAGCAGATTCTACCTTGGGGCTTATGAGCTCCACAGCCATGGACTTTGGACCAGGATTACAGTTTGAAGCATGAATCTCCTTCTGTGGAGCAGACATTAAATCCAGTAAGAAAGTGATTAGTTACCCCCATAACTCTGGTGCCATTATTGCACCAGTAGGCACATCTTACCTGGCAAGTCAATACTGCAGCATGCAGGGTCCAATGATGAGTACAACCACTGCAACACCCATAGTGTCTTCCAACATTATGACATGAAAGCTAGCTGACATGAAGGAACTTTCCCTTGCCAGTTGGAGAGGGACTTCTGTGTTCTTCAGTCAAAGTGTGTTGTACCTTGATATGAGTTTCTGGATCACCTGTGTTGAATTGGTGTTTGAATCTGTATTTTTTTGTTATTCTCATTTTACTGGGTTTGGAATAGCTCGGTTATCCTTGAAACTCAGTCCTGTGGCCAGTTGGTGTTGATTTGTGAGTCAGATAACTGAGGCAATTCCGGTTCAGCTAGGGAAAGGCATAGGCTCTGACCTGCCCAGCAGGGGGCCCAGCAGGGGCTTGGTGTGGGTTAGTAGCGAGGAGAGTGAACTGTGGGGTTGATGATGTGTGGCCTCTGATCTGAGGGGCAATTGCTCCAGGCACTGCTAAGCCAGAAGGTCTGGGAGGTTCAGGTACTGAAGATATGGCTTCTGATTGGGGAAGCTGGCTGGTGTTCCACAAGAGTCCTGACATGGGGTAGTTTGAGTACCAGTGGGTAGAGGAGGTAGTCTCTGTTCTTGGGGGGTGAGCAGGTGACCAACATATGTCTTGATACAGAGCTGTAAGGTGACATCAAGGGAATAGTGAGATCACTTCCTGTGTGACAAGCAGATGCTCCATACAGGCTCTCAGATAGTAGAGCTAGACTGCCAGACAGAGGGGTTGGAGTGATGGCTCTATAGTCAAGATCATTTACTCTTCTTATGGGGGACCTGGGCTTGATTTCCAATATCCGCATGGCAGTTAACAACTGCCTGTAACTGCAATGCCAGAGGATATGATGTCTTCTAGCCTCTGCAGGCACGGCATGGATGTGGTGCACAGACATACATGCAGGCAAAACAGCTATATCCATAAAATAAAAATAAACAACTCTTTTATTGAAATGCCAGAGAGAAATGAGGGTTTTACCTGTGTAGTGAGCAGGGGTTCACCCAGGTCCTCAGATGGTGGGAATGGAGTGCCAGGGGGGCACGGTAGACAAGTACTTTACCTGTCAAGCGAGTAAATCACTCTGAGGGTCCTGGATGGTGGACTTGAAGGGCCAGAAGGAGGGGAGAGTGTGCCCTTCCTAAGAGGAAGGGACTGGCATTCCCACGGGAGGGAAAGTAGGGCTCAACTTTCAAAGCAAGAGGTAAAGTTCTGCAAGGAACAGCTTGAGACCAGGCCTGGGATGGTGGCATTAGTGTGCTCACAGGAGGTGAGAGGGAGGGCTTTGCCTGGAAAGACTACAGTGTGAGTCCTACAAAGCAGAAGACTTCAACCAGCAATGTGGGTAGTGGGGTCCTGGAAGGTGGCATGGTTGGGGTTCCAGAGGGAAGAGGAGAAGGGGCCCACTAGCAACATGAGCAACCAGAGTTCTGGGAAGGCTGTGGGGTTCCAGAGGGAAGAGGAAGAATGAGCTCCATAGGCAGTGTGAGCAGTGGAGGAAGGAAGGAAGGCCAAGAAGTTCTAGATGCCCACCCACTGAGAAATAGATAAGCAAATTTGGGTTTGTAGTGATTGATATCTTAAACTTCTATATAACCATCAAATAATACTCCCATATGTAAAATTGAAAAAAAATGTTTAAATAAGGATCAAAAACAGTTAATTGCAACATAAATTCTGTCTACTGAGAATAATTTTAGTGCCATAGGTCTCTACATAGAAAAGAATTGGTCACAATAATTGCAGTTACCACTAAGGTATTCTGTAAAATATTTATGTGTGCAATAAAAATAAAATATTTAAACATAAAAACAGATATTGTACCTTTTAAAATATTCAATACAAATCACAAACATAAATGTAATACTATAAAACTATTATGGGATAACTGGAAAATTTAAAAGATAACGATAGTAAAGCAACCCTCTTAAAACAGGGAAAAATAGACACATCCCTGAAAATGGCAAACGTGACTTTCATTAGGGAACTGCAAATCAGAACAATAAGGTACCACTACGCCTGTGTTATACAGTCACCAGCTTAAAGAGAAAATAACAATACAAAACATTAGTAAGGATGTATATTAACAAGAACTTTCACTCACTGTTGATAGAACTAAAAATGGAAACCAACTTGACAGATTCTTATAAAGTTAAGCACAATCTCACTACACAGCTGGGCAATTATGATAATAGCTATGAAATTGATTGGACATATGTCCACACAAAATCCTGCATAAAGGTAGTTTTAGCAGCTCTAGTAATACTCACCAAAACCTACTACTAACCAAGATGTCCATCAACAATTCAATGGATGAACAAAGCATGTTATGTCTTGTAAGATGAATTGCTAAACNGTCTTATTAATAAAAATACCTGGAGCCAGATATTGGGGTAAAATCTGAGAGATCAGGGAAGCAGAAAGAAGCCAGCCATGTTCTTACCACTCGGAAATCCTCAGCCAAAGAGAGCCNCTTCCTGTATACTCACACCTATATCCTTTCTGTGCCCTGCCATCTCACTTCCTCTCTCCGCCTAGCTACATCATTTCCTCTTTCTGCCCAGCTCTATCACTTCCTGTCTGTCTATACAGACCTCCAGACCTCTATGGTTAACTAGTGCTGGGATTAAAGGCCTGTGCCACCACGCCTGGCTCTGTTCCCAGTGTGGACTTGAACTCACAGAGATCCGGATGAATCTCTGCCTCCTGAATGCTAGTATTAAAGGTGTGTGCTACCACTGCCTGACCTCTATGTTTAATATAGTGGCTGGCTTTGTCCTCTGATCCTCAGATAAGCTTTATTGGGGTGAACAAATAAAATATCACCACAATGGCCATGTAATATGACAATGAATATTTTTCTAAAATATAGGAAAATAAGCTGCCAAAGCACATGGAGGAATAATAAATCACAAATTTACACAAAAGGAGCCAATCTGGTCAGCAAAATACCATGTGACTCCAGCTATGTCACAGCCTCAAAAAGGCAAATCTGCGTTAAAAAATAAATCAGTAGTTGGCTGGGATTTTTAAGAAGAAAGGATGACTAGACACCCATAGGACATTGCTAGGTCAGTGATGCTTATCTGGATAAAACTGAAAGTAGATACGTGCCATCACGCCACTGTCAAAGCCCACAGAATATAGTGACAAAGACTGAACCTTAGTTATTGATAATGTATCAAGACTGATCAATCAGTTTAATACCATACCAGTGCCAGATATTAACAGCAGTGGATATGTGTAAATGTGATGTGGGCAACACAGGAATTCTCTGTACTATTTGTAGGATTTTGTAAACCTAAACTTTCTCTAAAACACAGTGCATTATTTTAAAGTCAGCCCATGAATACTAGTTTACATGAACACAATCTGGCATTTTTCTGAGTAAAATCACTCTGCCCCCAGCAGTCGAATCTCACTTCCCTTTGCAGAGTTCCTTTGCATGTCGCATTCCCTGGGTCATGTCTGTCAGAGTCGGGGGTGGGGTGATGAGAAGGCAGACTTGTCCTCAGGCTGCCATCTGCTCTCTGAATGGCACCCCATATGCTGTTGGTGTGTAGAGTTCCCCTTGTTGACATTTATGAATTGACTATAATTGTACTCTGATTTCCTTCTTTGCTTGAGTTAATTATGAAGATGTTTAAACTTCTAAGTGGTGTTTTTTAAATGTTACTTATTTCAGCTTCATCACTTGTTTGAGATATGTGAGTTGAATGCAGCCTACTTTTTGGATTCTATGAGAAATTTCCTTTGTTGGTAACTCAGTATCTGACTAAATTTTTGTATGTTGTCTAGAGTCTAGATAGTTTGCATTCTGTACTATGGAGTTCAGTTTTTCCTGTTTACATTTTGTAGGCTGTTTTGGCTGTAAAGCCTTGAACATTAATTTTTGTTACATATATTTAGTGTTATCACTTATTACATCTAAGTTTTTCAGTATTCTACCGCTATTACATGTTGTATCTTTTATCACCTTGTCACAGGGGATGCAGCTAGCTTTGAATTTGATTGGTATCCTGAGGTATTTTAATAAAGGCCTTTTAAATTGTATTAGATGTTTGATATGCCCCTGACCACTCTTCTAATTTTAAATTTCAATGTTATTTGGTTGTATTGGTTTTTATTCTGAATAGAATACAGTTAGACCATGGGGAAGGTTTTTATTTTAAATAGTCTTTGTTTTAATGGAAGAGATCAGGCCATTTACATTTACAATGGGAAACAGTGCCTAGTATTATCCAGTACCTCATTGTCACTGTTCACTTGGAAGTTTTGTTCTTTGAGTATTTGTTTCAGATGTAGTTATTAATTGTGGGAAGCTGAAAAAATATTCTCCCAGGACATCTGTACCCTAACACCGGGAACTTATGCCTGACACCCACTATACGTGACAAAAAGGGATTTGGCATGTGTGATTAAGGACTGGAAATATGGGGTTATCCTAAATTAATTCAGGAAATCCTAAGATGTAATCACAAAAGGAAAATATAGATCTGACACACAAGCTTAAGAGGGGAGACTCTGTAGCACGAGGGAAGGGATTGCATTGAGGGCACAGGGTAGGATGCTGGCAACTGCCTAAAGCTCAGACACTGGGGATGGACTCCCCCAGTCTTCAGAAGAGGCATAGCCCTGCAAACATCTTGATACGGAGCTGGTAGAACTGTTTTAGATTTCTGGTCTCCAGAGCTGGGAGAGAATAAACTGATTTTGTTTAAGTCACCAAGCATGTAGCTATTTGCCACAGTAACTACAGAAGGCAGAGAAATTCATTTTTCTCCACTTTAAGTTCACTTCACTGTAGCTTCTCTTTCATCTTTAGATGTATCTCTATCAATGGCAGATAGAAAACTATCTAAATATCCAAATGCGGACTTATCAACACCTCGCTCTTACCCTCTCTTCTCACACAACTCTCCAGATTCTTCCCTGGAATGTTCCATCATCTGCCTAACTATCTGGTAAACATTTTGTATTTTGATGCCTTCCTTACATGGCATTATTATTGTATCCCTTTTCTTCTTAATTTTGGAACAGTTGTTACTCAGTTTCCTTGTGAAGATTTTGGAGGGGGGTGTGGGGTGTTATATTTCCTTCCTTCATACATATCCAAAAAAAGCTGTTCTGTGCATTGGCACCAAAATGAAATTTACAAAATTCTTGGATCACAACTTTTCTTTCAAAATCCTGAACACATTCCCTGGCATTTGCTTTTTTATGGAGAAGTATGATAATTTGCGATGTATTTCTTTTAGATATGCTTATTTTATTTTATTGCACTACCTAGATGTTTGAAGATGTTTCATCTCCAAAGTTAAATACTCTTTCCAGCTATGTCTCAACGTTAGCATCATCTTTGTTAATATTGCCTGCAGCCCTGAATATCTGTTTTTGGTGACTTTTCTTCCTGTCCCAGATTCTGAACTGTGTTACTGCCTCACTCAGGACAACACAGATATTCAAGACTCTTAGAAACTGCCCACCACGATCTTCTTCCCTGCTGCCCGCCCCTTCCCATCCTTTGAGACCACCTCCTCGGCACTGTGTGGTCCACTCAGGCCACTCTAAATCCACAGCTCACACACAGAAACACAAGTTCTCTTGAAGGAAGCATTGCTCTGACTTTTTTCTTTAAACTTAAATCAAACTCTTTCAGTTTCTCTCTTGGCTACTTTTTACACACACANAAAAATTTTCTTTTTATGTCCTTCAAGGGAGGGGGCATCCATCTCTGATCATTTTCTACAGCCCTCTCCCTGCAACATTAATTCTGGAATGTGTTTGTGGTTATGTTTTGGAAATAAAAATAAAGAATGACAGATGGTCCCAAATTCTGATGACCCAGTGTGTGATTTTTAGAATGTATGATGGGACACCCTTGTAATTAGGGTCTTCACTTCNGCACTGTGGCCACTGCAGCACAAGAGCCAGCCAACTCTATATGTGAGATAGGCTGTGTGTGATGATTCTGCCCAAATGGAGGCTAATACAGGTGTTCTCAACAGTTAAAGCAGGGTAAGCTATGATGTTCACAGGATTAGAGTTGTCGAATGCTTTATCAAATGACTACATTTCAGGTTGCAATAGCTTTAACTGAATGGTAACCTAAACTAAAGTGCAGCTATAATGGGCTGATCTATTATAGTTGAATATAATGCGACTATAATTTGTTTGAGCTACAGAAAGAACAAAAAGGTACAAACTCCAAATATGATCACCAAAGAGAAAGTCAGATTCTCAACTCTACACTCCCATCTTCTATGGCCCCTATATTCATCCACAAAAGGAAACATCTCACTGCCTTAGGTTACTCCGAAAATTTCCATTGAGATTAGACTTTCTGACATATTTAATCTAATTATATTCTAAATATGAATCTGTCACAGAAAAAAATGTTAGCTTACATCCATCCCAATTTCCTCCTCTAAAGAAAAGGCAACTAAGACTGTGTCCACGATATGTAGAGGGTGTGGATGAGGTTAGCCAAAGGAAAGGAAAGTAGGAGGAGGGAAGCCAGGCTCAGAAGCTCAGGCAGCATACAGCTCGGCTAGAGCCCTTGGAGGAAGGGGTGAGCTCTCTGAGGGTGATGCCGGGGTGGATAACTGGAAGAGCATGTGGGCTCCAGGAAACCAGAACCCTTCCTTCACCTCTCAACTGCTCTCACTGATAAAAGGCAAATGAACTTTTGTTTCTAATGATTCTGGAATGTCAATTGTGGCAGAGAAAATTAGTTTAACTTTAAAAGTCAATTACAGATAAATGTACCAGGCAAATGTCAAGAGAGGCTGATCCTGAAATCTGGAATTTCCAAAAAGCCAATGAATGCGTTGAGGGAGCTGTGACCATTCTCACCCTCTTCCCAGTNGCAATGCAAGTCCAGCAGCAAAACCCAGATCCGCTTACAGCAGGGAGGGCCAGACAGTGCCTCTCTCCCTCAACCCTCACTGGCATCTTGGTTCAATCCTCTGGTCTCTAAATAGCAAGAACACTATGTGCATGTCCTTCCCCTCCCATGTGAAGTCACAGGTGTCCTCTGCTTCCTGTCCTTAGGTTGTTGTGCTCTATGCCTCTACCTACGTCCTGGTGTCCCTCAGCATAGACAGATACCACGCCATCGTTTACCCCATGAAGTTTCTTCAAGGAGGTGAGCAAGTGTTCTTTCATATAGATCCTTTCATGGGGTGGGATTATTTTTGTTAATATTTTATTAATATTTTTTCTCTACTCTAACCATTCCCTTCTTTTCTTTCTCTTTGTTCTTTTTCTCCTCTTTCTTCATTGGCTAATGGGTCTGAGTGTCCAAAAATACACAAAGAAAGTTTGGGTGCCTGGGGAATGCTACCTGATCCCCGCCCCATAAGAGAAGTCCTTGGTGGCCCCATGCTGTGGCTCTTCAGCCGGGGTGGGNGGTTGGCAGGGTAGATGAGCTTCCACCTAGTTCCTTACAGCCCTGCCAGCAAGCATACCCTTACAATGAAATNTGTATTGTCTCTTCATGGTCTTCATTTTCAAGAAACAAACACCTGGCCCTCCTTACCTCAAATCCACAAAACTAGAAAAATATTGTTAATTTATTAACAACAAAAGAACTTCTCCTTGGTCCAGGATCACTAAAAGAAAAAAGCAGATGGTCCATAACACCCCCAGTTGATGCTCACGGTAGTGGGTGGTGCTAGGAGTAGTTCTTGATGGTGTCCAGTGCACAGTGCAGGAGGGGAGGCAGCTCTCAGGAAGCTGGAAGTCCTGAGGTATGGAGGCACCAGGAAGGCTCAACCACAACCAGCTCCTGTCTTCTGTACTTTCTGGCCAGGTGGGAGGGATGGAGGCCTGCTTCCAGGGGGAGGAGCTTAAAGATGCTGCTGATGAAGAGACCTGTGGGGTCCCAGTAGCCATCAGTGATTGGTGGTGAGCACTGTATAGGACCATCTAGCTGCCCTCTGCTCTGCACACAGGCAGGCCTGGTCTCATGGGTTCCTAACCTTCTCATATACCCATAGAAACTGAAATATCACTGGAAAGACAAGCAGAAATCAGGTATCTTTTAAATATGACAAAAGCTGAACTGGAGAAAACATATAAGGCATTTAAAATGCATCCCAAAGAAATCACACACACGTGCACACACACACACACACACACACACAAACATACACACACGTGCACACACACACATACACACACACATGCACACACACGCACGCACACACATACACACACATACACAGACACACACGCACACACACACATACACACACGCACACACACACGGCAAATAAAACTTTAAATCCATTGGAAAAGAATGGGTTTGTTAATACATAATATTGGACTAGCTCTATAGCCAGTGGAAAACATTAATTCCCCATGTCACAGCTTATTAAAAACAGACCCTGTTGGACGAGAAAAGTCAGTCATTCAAACATGAAGGACTAAGAGAACATAATGACAAACCTCCCATCATCTTAACAAGGAAAGGGTCTTTCTAGGAATCATACTGAAAGCAGAAGCAGTAAAGGAAATCATTTGTCACTTTATCAAGGTCTTAAATGATTTATACAAATGAAAATCATGAACAACAGCACAAGGACAAGTGGAAATTTGTATCCCCCAAAAACAGAAAAGAAAACAAAAGAAAAAAATAAAAAGATGAGGAGCTAATCTCTTTCTTATGTCAGTTTTGGCAAAGACATAAAAACATCAACTGAAAAAATAGAAAAGATATGAGCACAGATCAAGAAACAAAGAAATAATTAGGAAACACACAGAAGTGTTCATTTTGACTGCTAATTAAAGAATTGCAAGATTAATCATGGGGAAAGGAAATTGTACCAGCCGGCTAAATGAAATTAAAAGAAGACTCTTCTCAGAGCTGTGCATAGTGGGATGCAGGTGGGCCTGCACCCCATGTGGGAGCTGTGCCCTACAGCAGAAGGGTCTCAGAGCTGTGTATAGTGGGATGCAGGTGGGCTTGCACCCCCATGTGGAAGCTGTACCCTACAGCAGAAGGGTCACACCCATTTCCTTATAAGGAAACTGAGGCTTCTGGGGACACTGACAGGTCCCAGTGCTTCTCAGAAATCAGTCTCTATAGTGGCCCTTGTGTGCTCCCCAAGCATGTTCCCAGGTGCCCAGACATCTTGCTCTTTTCTTTAAGCAGAGAAGCAAGCCAAAGTCCTCATTGGGATAGCCTGGAGCCTCTCATTCTTGTTCTCCATCCCCACACTGATCATATTTGGGAAAAGGACACTCTCCAATGGTGAGGTGCAGTGCTGGGCACTGTGGCCAGATGACTCCTACTGGACCCCGTACATGACCATCGTGGCCTTTCTGGTGTACTTCATCCCACTGACCATTATCAGGTAAGAGCCCAGTGGGCTGGACCCTGTCTGATTGCTTTTCCACTTTACACCTTCAGATCAGTCATTGTTCCAAAGTCCTTGTGGGAACTTGTTGGGATGCAGGATTCTATCTAAAACTCCCATNGGCTAAGCCCTGTTCTTCTTCATCAGAGTTTAGGAAAGCGAAACATTTATGGATCGTGCACTCAGATGCATGTGTTGTGCCAAGTGGCTGATCCCAGCTTTCACAGTGCCATCCTGTGAAACAAATGACTTCATTTTCTGAAAAGTAAAACTCAAGATCGGAGCAGTTAAGGAACTTAACATCACACAGTATTGACATCCTGGTCTGTCTGATTACACACCCTGTTCTTTTTCTTTTTATATCGTATGACCTTTCAAATACAAATTATAATACTAGCTTTAGGGATCTTGGAAATTAAAAGACAGACATACTTAAAACAAATTGAACAAAAACATGTTATAGGATATTAGTGCATGCTTGAGTATACGGGCACTGGGATCTGATGTCACTAACACTTCTTGCACATAACCACTGAAGGGCAAAAGGACTGCAGGAAGAGAAGGAAAAGGCAAGGGAGGAAGCAAGCTCCNTGGTGACCAAAGGCTAGAAATGGGGCGGAGGCTGTAAGAGAGCAGACAGACAGTATCTGCCAGGGAGAAGTGGATAATGACCTCCTCTCCGGAGGGGGAGTTTATTGCAAAACACCTTAGCAATCAAGTCACAGAATGTTCCCTCGGTTCTGAGGCCACAGATGACCACAGCAGCCTGCTCAAGGTAGAGTCTAACTCACTTGCACAGCAAAACACCAGAGCAACAGTGACCCTACCAGTGTGGNTGGGGTAAACAGAGAGAACTCCCATGACAGGTATGTATATGGGCCATGGTAGTCCTGAATTTTTTGAGTGTCCCTTACCTGCCAGGATGGATTACATCAAGCCCTAGGAAAAGCAGGTCAGCCTTTGGATTATAGTAGCACATAGCATAGTAAAAGAATAAAAGAGAAATTCCCTCTAATTAAAATTTCAAATAGATCCCTGATTGTTGTCTAAGAACTCATAGAGCAGGATTTCCAAGGTCAAAGATGGCTCACTTTAGGAATGTTGATAAATGTACACTCTACAAACTTGAGTTCTGACAATGTGGAGGCTCTTGGCTCTTCTCCCAGCCCAGAGAAAGGTAGTACCATTTCTTTATTTGCTCTTTCCCAAACTGTGAGTTAGGAACATACACCTCATTGCTTTAATGTGCATCTGTTTTTACTTATCAGTCAGCTTGGCTATTCCTAAGTGTCCCCTGACATTGTGGGAAATCACTTGCTTTGTGCTCAGTGCTCATCTTTAGTCTCCTAAAACCCAAGGCTGGGAGGAACGCAAGGCCTCACCATCCAGCTCTGACATTTTCTCAAGGTATGTCTTACAGCTAAAGGTGGCAGTGGCAGTGATTGGGACAGCCAGGTCACTAGCTGTCCAATCATCTTGGCTGAACTGACAAATTAGTATCCACATTTGTTTCAACTTCCTGCTGTCTTCTTCACCACTTTGAATGGGAGAAGGCTGCGTGGAAAGATGGAGGTCTAAGTTTATGTGACCACCAAAGGTTAAGTCTTAGCAACAGTGTTGGGAGAAACCGAATGGAAGGAGAGAGGCTAGGCTTAAAGCAGAAAAGCTATTAGAAGGAGTGTCCAGCACAGCACAGTTAAGGGACAGATTCCAGGGGCTGNGCTTGGGTGGGGCTTCACTCCTGATTGACTTCCCATCCTTCAACAAGCCACTCCTTCTCAGTCCCCACCCACCAGGCAGGTGCCTGCCACAGCAGCCCTGCACAGCCCTCTGAGTGGCCCTTTCCTGGCAGATTTGTCAGGAGATCTGTGACTGAAATTTCTTTCCCACATTCATTTGGCTGCTTTTTGCAGGAGGACTGCTCCTCCAGCCTGCCTGCTGCTTAACTCATGGTTTGTGAATGTGCTTCGGAAGTCAAGACCGAATCTGTTTGGGAAATAGTGTCAGAGGGCAGTTTTATTCAGCTCTCACCACACCAGGGCCTCCATTAGACCTGCCCCTGCTTCCTGGCTGTTGGTGACCTTCCATGTCCTTGAGCTTCTTGGAAGCATTTCCTGTCTGACAGGAAGCCAGAGGGTCAGCCACCAGCTTTGACCCTTTCTAGGCCAACTGGCTTGTCTCTCTGGGGGCCAAGCATCCTCCACCTCTTAACCAAGCTCAGGCACACACTGCATTGGCTAGACTCCCTCTGGCTCTCTCTGTGCGTGTCTCTTTCTGTCTCTATCTCTGTCTCTGTCTCTCTGTGTCTCTGTGTCTCTCTGTATCTCTCCTTCTCTTTCTCTCTCCCCCCCACTTCCTTCTTCTTTCTTCATTTCTTATTTCTTCTTTATTCTGACCCCCCCTGACTTGAATCTCTTGTTGATACCTCTTTTAGGTAAGGTTAAATAAAATCTTAATTCCATGCTTCCCTAAACTAAGAAACAACTTGGGGGCATTCACTCACTTTGGTAGCCATGCCTCACAACTCCTAATCCACCTAAATATGTTTCCAAATTGACTATGATGATAGGCAAAAGAAAATGTATTATGATCTTTCTTTGGGTGTTGGTTAGTTTGTTATTAGTGTTGTTTTATTTGTTTATTTGAGATGCTTTATTTGTTTTGTTGAGGGACCTAAGGTTGGGGCGGATTTTGAGAAAATGTCACTCTGTAACCAGACCATCCCACATGTCACTACATGGCCCAGGCTAGCCTAGGACTCATTGTAACACCTACTTCAGCCTCACAAGTGGTGGGAGAGCAGAGGTGAGCCACCACATTTAACTGTTCTTTTTTGTTTTAGGTTGCATTTCCTTCATTAAAAGTGAGGTGGAAACATTTATGCTTTATTACCACTTTTTCATTTTTCAAGAAAAATATATTCCAGCACTCATTTATGTGTGAAAGTTCTCATTTTCTCCATTCTATGTACTTAGTGATNTTCTTTTACAGACAACCTCTTCTGTTTTTAATGTGTTGTAAAGGACTTTGCATTGGCCACTCCAGACTGCTGATGTGCCCACCATGTGCCTTCTGCTCCCCCCATAGTAACTGTCCAGAGGACACCTCACTTCCGTCACCCACATCCTCAGTGAATCATTCATCACACCTCATGGCTATTTCAGGATCACCCTGCCTTGGTTAATGCAAACTCCTATACGTCCTTCGTTTCTCCTTTCCAACAAGCCTTGGGAGAGTTGTCTCTGCCAGCCCCAGACAGAGGAATGCCTGGGAACACCTCTTTCTTTCTTTCTTTCTCTCTCTCTCTCTCTCTCTCTCTCTCTCTCTCTCTCTCTCTCTCTCTCTCTCTCTCTCTCTCTC
>LZPO01117472.1:51751-62027 GCA_001675575.1 Neotoma lepida
ACAAGGCCACTGTGGTTAAAAGGGCCCCAAAGACTTGGCCAGCACTAGCCATGAGCATGAGGCCTAAGACCAAGGAGAATAGTGGGGCCTGAGTCAACTCCTCTTACCAGGAAAGGAAGTGACACCCTAAATACCATGATCTAGCAGGTAGTGAAAGTTTCCTGTTTTAAAAAACGTACTCATCAGTTCCCTCCATGACAGTGGATATTTGTGTGGGATGTCCAACCTCCACTCCACTTCATCTCCTAGATTCTCCTAGCAGCCCCTCCCCTTGGCATGAAAATGGCTTAAGGACGGATGACCCAGTTCAAGCCGAAGAGCTGAAGAGAATGTGTTCAGGAAAAGAACTCTGGTTTCTAACAAGAAGTCTGAGGATGGGNTCATCTCTGCTCCCTTCATCTCTGTGTGGATGCAGAGCTGACATGAAGAACCTGCACTAAAGAGAAGCCCGGGAGCTATGGGAGGGACTGGGGACTTGAACACCTGGACAGCCTGCATTTGAATCTGCAGTTATGAGAAATGCATAGTATCCCAACTACAAGAAATGCATAGTATCCCAACTACACGACCCATTCCAGAGCCTTCTNTAGTTTTCTCCAGTGTACTCTCTTCCTGACACCCAACTCTTCATTCTTGGTGGCACCAGGCTTCGTCAGCAACAATGGGAGCATTGGAGTGACTCTTTTCTTCTGCTAACCTTAGAAAAAGCTCAGCCAATTTCATGGCACCAAGTGACGCACTGGGGCCATTCAAGTCTTTCTCTATTCCAAGAGTCCATGNAGCCTGGTANCAGCCATGGATATAAANCATTCAGTTTTCCTCTAAGTTCCTTAAGGAACGAGTTGCCCCAGCATCCCCTCTCAGAGACTGTTTCTTCCTTCATCCCTCCCAAACCTAGCTGCACACAGACAGGCTCATGGCTCTGTTATCCCTCATGCCTTNTCATATGTTCATTTTTCTAGATNTTCCTGTACACATGAGCTACAGCAATAACAAACCAGTCTGACTTCAAGAGTATTCCTGTGTGTCNTAGGTACTTTTCTTGTTGCCTGAGATAAAATATTCTGACAAAAGTAGCTTAAGGGAGAAAGAGTTTATTTTGGCTTACAGTTTAAGGTTATAGTTCATCACAGTGTTCCTCATGTCCCAGTAGCAGGAACTTGACACACTGGTCACATATCACAGTCAGGAAGTGGAAAGTGGNACTGGAGAGATGGTTCAGCAGCTAAGAGCTCTTACTACTCTTTCAGAGGATCTAGTGAACAATTCCCAGCACTGGCATGTGGCTCACTAGGCCCTTGTCTGATGGCATGTGGCTCACAACCATCTGTAGCACTAGGCCCTTGTCTGACCTCCTTGAGCATCAGACATGCATGTGATATANACATGTGAATACAAGCAGGAACACACCCACACCCATGAACACAAAATAAGATAAACTATTTTTTATAAAAGCAGAGAGTGGTGAATGCTTGCCTTCATCTCATGTTCTTCTCGTGTAGTCAAGGATCTCAGCCCAGGGAATGTTTCCACCCTACCTACAGTAGACCAGTCTTTCCACCTCTACTCACCTCCTTAAGATAAGCCCAATAAACATGCCCAGAGGCCCATCTCTTAGGTGATTCTGGATATCACCAACTTGACCATCAGGATCAGCCATCACACTGTGTAACAGAAAAGATATGTTAAGACCAGTTAAGGTGGACAGTCCCCTAGTTTGTACGGAAGAGATACAAACCTGCTCTGTGGGATGGCTGCACCAGGAGGAGGCCTAGAGGTACAAGGGGCATGTGCAATTCTTATGCATCCTAAGAGAAACCTGTGGTGCTCTGTTGGTAAGATAGCAGCAGGTGATGGTTCATGGCCCAGGCTGTGGTCCAGCTCTGACCCTCTCTACCTGTGTGTGGAAATAACCACAAGCACTAACCACAGAATGTTGCTGGTGACAGTAAATGGATGATGTTTATGAGAGACTAGCATCATGTCTGACTTTTTTATTACCCATAATATGAGGTGCTCTGTTTTACACCCGGAGCTTCCCTAGCAAACAGACCTTAGTTTCAGTCTCTTTGACACATCCTAATTGTGGGACCCTAGCTTTGCCATCCATAAAGTGTGGGGCTTTATGTGTTTACTCCCATAGCTCATATATGAAATCACAAAGTATAAGCTTGTATGAAACAGAAAGAAAACACTCACAATTGGCATAGATGTTATTATATGGTTCCCNGAACCATATTAAGAGATGGGGCTAATGAGACAAGGAATGCCTTTTGGAGAGACAGACTCAGCAGGCTCANCACAGATTAATTACCTCAGTGATAGAGTACTGAGACATGAGGTAAGAGCCATGACTTCTTTTCCCATCANTGCACCCCTGAGATAAATGGCAAGGANTCTCNGGGTATATTCTCTCCTCCCTTGCATCAGGTCACTCCAAATGTGATAACACCAGATCAAGGACAAGTGAGNAACCCTGGCATGACTGCTGCTCCTTTCACCAGGCCAGTACAAGAGCTTCCTGTCCATTTTCTACCTCTTTTAAATCTCTACTGCATGCCTTAGCTGCTGTGTAGTATGGACATGCAAGACTACACTTAGTGTTCAGCAAGTAAAAATGAGTCTGGGATATTGGGAAGATGACCACACAATCCGAAGTATTTTGGCAAGGCAATAAGGTTCATTTCTGCAGAGGGTGCTTAACTGCATCAAATCCAGCAGAGAAGCACAACCAGTGGGAAACCACTAGGTTCTTATTCCTAATGCAAAGGGGGTCCTGTGCATCACTCTCAGTGGTCAGAGGTCAGCCTCACATTCTTACACTATTGGTTAATTCAAAATGGTACTGTTGATACACAAAATACAATTCTGAACACCAAATGAAACCCTCGACAGAAATTTTGATTTCAGGAAGAGCTGACCCTGGAAAAATTAGAATTTCTGCCAAGTGGCCTCTTTACAATACTGTTCTAATGGAGTTTTGTCTTACATAACACTTTTATAGAAATGACAGCACATTTCTTTCACATTTCTCACAAGCACATGTGAGTATGAAATAAAAAATAGAGATTTTCCTCCAGCCAACCTCTTGTCCTNAGAAGCACAGATGAGTGCTGTTGGTCTGTGCCATTCCAGGACTTAATTGTGCATAAACAAGAATATATGTGTGTGTTTCTTTCTTTCATTTGTTTGCACGAATGTAAACAAATTACATATATTGAACCAAGTCCAAACTTGGAAAAGTCTAATCTACCATTCCCTGTCACTTTCCTGGGAGCCCAGAGTTTCTGTTGTTTGAGTACAGAATCAACCTGTGAAAGCACAGACTCTGTGGGTTCTGATGCTTCTCATCATTCTGATCCAGAATGAAGGCTTATGTTCTATCCCTGAGATCTTCCAAGAGGGACCTGCAAGCCTGGCTCTGGTGACTACTAGAACATCCTCAATGCTAAATTGGCTCTGAACTGCATAAAGGAGAATGGGCTCTTCAGACTGCCTTCTGTACGTTCAGGAAGTAAACTAGACAGTTACAGGGCGGGGTGCTCTCAGGCAGAGAAATCCTTCAGTTTTCACGTTTTCAAGAAGCTAAAGTCTCCTAACAAAGTTACTGAAATCCAAGACATGGGAGAAGTTGTGTTCAAAATATCCAAGACTGCCGTTCCTTTCCATGCTACAGGACCTGCAGCACCAGATTGCTGTAGAGAAGGCTCANCACAGCCTGTGNTTTNCCAACAGGGTGTTCCAAGGAAGAAAAGCTGACTGTGAANGAAGAACAGGGCAAGAGATATTTCACTGCAAAGCAGTGTTGAGAGTGTTGAGAATGATTGACTATTAACAGACAAAAGAAGATGTATCCCAGGAACAGAAGAAGGAGGGGTAGAAAACCCTGGAACTCATTCTTACCAGAGTCCACTGTTCAGGAAAGGAGGTTGTCCTGCTCCTGTTGGCTGAGAAACCCAGGGCAAAGATATGTTAGAAGCAATGAGGTGGGAAGACGCAGGAGGATGTGATGAAATGAGGCAATAGTGGGAAGCTTTGATGCCCTGATGGTGATAGCATCTCATGGAAATGGCCTTGCTCAGGTGGGGTCAGGGGTCNAGCTGGAAAGCAGCTGTCTATCCTGCATCACCATCACTAATGATGCTGTGGTCTCAGGCTACAGCAGCAGAATAGGGGTGTTTAAAATTATGATATTGCCAGGAAAGAGGTTATAAGGTTCCTGTATTTCCAGAGTACATAGACTAAAGTTGGGGAGATTAGCATGGCTCCCACAAAGGGATAATATGTAGATTTATGACATATCTCCTTCTTTTGTTTGATAGGGACAGTATTTGACAGATGTGGTGGTTTGAATGAGAATGGCCTCCATAGACTCACACGTCTGAATGCTTGGTCTCANTTAGTGGAACTGTTTGGGAAGGATTAGGAAGAGTGTCCTTGTTGGAGGAGATGTGTCACTATGGGGTGGACTTTGAGGTTACAAAAGCCCACTTGAGGCACAGTGTCTTTCTCTCTGACTGCTGCCTGTGGATCAGGATGTAAGGCTTCTGCTCCATCACAATGTGTGTCTGCTTCCCCCCATGATGATCATGGACTAACCCTCTGAATCTGTAAGCAAGCTCCCCATTAAATGCTTTAGTTTGTGAGTTGCCTTAGTCATGGTGTCTCTTCGCAGAAATAGAACAGTAACTAAGACATNAGAGAAGACCTCCAACTTAACATTAAAAAAAAATTCCTCAACCTCACTTTTCTCAACTTCAATANGCTATTTCCCCCTAATCATCCATCGAACCTTGACTGCTAAAACCCTAACAATAAGCTGATATATTCTATAGACAAGTGGTGGTGACAGTCACCCAGCAGTTTGACTACACCTATTGTTACAGGACAATTTAATTCAAAGGATTAAAATGTAATCTGTGTATATTTTACCACAGTAAAAGAATTTTTCTAAAAAAAAAAAAGAGATTTGCAAATATTTGTACTAATGGTGAAAAGACAGGAAGGAGGAAGGTGAAGATTCTGGGGTCATTTTGAAGTGAGCGTTTGCTCACTAATCAGATGAAAAAGTGGAGAAAGAGGAGAAAAATGCAAAGAAGCTATTTCCAATAGCTGGAAATAGTCACTATTTCCAATGAGTGACTATTGCTCCTAAGAAGCAGCTTGCCCGGAACAGCAAATGACAAAGACACATATGCAGTAGCTCCATTTGTCCAGCTAACTGTCAGGGATGGCCTGGCTTTGTGCTCCTCTTTGTGCCTGTAAGTAGAAGAGGGGCCAATTAGACCCAAGTCCTTCATGCATAAGACCGATCTTAACTTTTCCATCCTGTATAGAACTGATTGTCAATAACATTTGAATTAGCAATGAGTTAAATCCTGGGATTGTTGACAGTTAGCATTAATATCTCATGGTGGTGAGGACCTTACCTTGCACTGTGGTTTGCATGAAAATCCCTAGATATGCCACCAAGGCCTGAGGTTCCCTGGGGCACTAAGGGGANCTCCCAGAGCAAGAAAAGAAAAAGCAATAAGAAACAAAGTTTTAACATCACCATTAATTACTTTATAGTCTAAAGCTCATTAGAATCCATTAGTGCTTTGTCAGCTACTACAAATTGGAACTCTGATTTTTTTTAACTACCAATTCTCAAGAGGAAAGATCATGCAGTTTAAAAATAAGGCTGTGTTTTCCTCAAGTTTTTAGTTAAAATGTTCAGTAAACTTTAAATGTCAAGTAACGTTGGGGAGAGTTGAAAATTTTGTATTTATCAAAGGAGATAGGAAATAGAAAATTTGCTGATGTGTGTATGTTATTAACATTCCACTGGCACACACCNCATCACAGAAGAAGTGGGTGTGACAGAATGTGAAAAGCGTGGTGGGGGGGCAAGAAGAAGGAAACTCACACTTGAATATCCACGGATATTCAAGCATAATGCATGCTCAGCTCTTTAAATGTGATCACATTTGACACTCAAAATTTCAAGAGACTTGTGCTACAGAATCTCAGCTTAGGCTCTGAGTGCTGGTATCAANTACTGCATAGCAGGTTGTGACAAACTGGGTGCACGGAAACTGTACATCTCTGANCTGTGGTGTCTCTGTGTTGGGGTCTGGACAAGGCTAACTGGGTCTGCATTTGGGTAAAGTGATCATCAGGGGGCTAAGTGGATGTGAAAGGTCACCAGAGGCACAACTGGGGAAAGGTCTTTCCAAGGTTCCTCACATTTTAGCAAAATTAATTTCCCTGGGAATGCAGGGTTAAAGGCAGCCTTGCCTTGAGAAATACGCAGTTAGACAGTTGCTCTGTTCTGTGTAACCTCAGAGACCAAAACCAACTTAGCTGAGGCAAGTAATAGATCCCTGTTGAACTCAGGGAGACAAGATCACCCTACAGCAAGAATACAAGGGAGGGACGTAGAGGCTGTNCTGTAGTGAGGAGGTATGGTGGCATATGCCTGAAAGCCCGGTCTTCAGGGAATGTGTNCAGGAGGACTGTGAGCTTGAAGCCAGCCGGAGCTACATAATGGACATTTTCCTAACACTTGCAAGATCCCTCTGTAAATCCAGCCTTGGAATTCCAAGGCAGAGACAGGGAATCCCAAAAGCAAGCCAGCTGGTGAAACAAACCATGTCTTAATCTGGGGTTAAGAAACCCAACTTTATTGAAAAAGTAGAAGATAAATATGGAGGTTGACTTCTGATATCAACCACAGGCTTCCACATACCACCTCCCCACCCCACTCACTGGAAAATATAAAAACTAACTAAAACAAAATAACATATATGTAGTAACATATACATGATCCTAGGTCTTTCTTCCTTCAAAGGCTGTGTTGTTTGAATTATAATCCTTGCTGTACTGCTAAATGTCTAGATTATTTAACTCCTCTGGGTTTTCATCTCTTCATTTAAGAGACTAGCAGCTCCCTCCAACTCACTCTTATGATCCCTTCAAGATAGCAAGCATAGCTGGCAGGCATGGTCGCGATCCCTCCGGTGCACCTTTTCCAAGGGGAAGTGGGAATAGCAGGCCCTCTGGATCCCCACACTAGGGCCTGATCAGCCGTGTTAATGTTCACTCTGGTTCCTTCTGCAGTGTCATCTATGGCCTTGTGATCCGAACTATTTGGATTAAAAGCAAAGCCCATGAGACAGTGATTTCCAACTGCTCAGGTAAGACTCGGAGTCTGTCAACCCTCCTGCAGAACTTCTCCTCTAGCAGTACAAGCTGAGGCTGCCTGGATCCACAAGCCTCCTTGGTTACAGCAGGACCCAACAACAGAGCCTCCCAAAATCTACTNGGAGGGCTCTGTCTTCCATGTGGCCTCCCTGAAAACTCAGGAAGAAGGCTGGNGAGATGGTTGAGGATGTAAAGGCTGTTGCCAAGCCTGAGGACCTGAGTTCAACACCCAGAATTCACATGGTGGAAGGAGAGAATGAACTCCAGAAAGCTGTCTGCTAAACCCCACACACAAATAAGGAAATAAGTAAATAGAATGCAAAAGGAAGAGGGCACTTTGAGCTTGTCCAATTGTACAAGCAGAGTCCCTTGCAGCAGCTTTTGAGACAGCATGGGGAGTCACCCACGTTGTATGCCAGGCACAAAGAACCTTGGGACACAACNTATCTACCAAACCTGAAGATGGGCTTCTCTGTTTGGCTTGAATTTAGAAACAGGTGAATCTACCATCTGATTACAGCATGATCTTAGCCCTGAAGGCAGGTACAACTCAGTCCACNTTTTCCCTGATATTCTAGGCCAAACAAGACTGGCACTGAGACAGCCCTTCCCTAAGTTCTGTTTCACTGAACTTAGTTGCAGGGCACCTCTAGGAGTACTATGCCTGGTTAGGTTACACTGGAAAAGACCCAGCAAACCAATGAGCCAGAAAGAAGAAAGGTTTCTGGCTTTGCTATAATGTAGCAGTTATGTAGAATAAGACTAATGTAGCAGTTATGTAGAATAAGACTACTCTGCTTAGGTCCCACGCTTCTATCCCTTATGTGAACACACATACATACCCTGCAGGCCCACATGCACGAAGTATCTACAAATGTTCACACACTTAAACTTCTATACTATAAAACACACACACACACACACACACACACACACACACGCACACGCACACGCACATGCACACGCACAGAGCACAACACACATGCCATCTGCACCCAGACAAGGACCATGAAGTACTACACAAAATATTGGAAGAAGTTGGCTTCTGCTCCAGATCTATCGCTGCGAGCTACACCACCTTACAAAGTCATGTGACTTCCCTGGGCTCCAGTGAGTTAACTGANTAGCTGCATTAGATTCTTTCTAGTGTTTCTTTGGACACCTCAAACCTGCACCAGCCATAGATGGAGCTTGGTTTATCATGGTGGAAATTTCTTTCCCCTTGTGATATGAGACAGCCAAGAGGCTCCACAAGGTTTATTGGATGTGAGCATATGTGTCTCTTTCNCTAGANAACTCAGAGAGCTGTGCAAAGCTTGGCATCTCCATCTTAAAGCAGGTGCATTCTGCTGTGTCCTCCTGTGTGCNAGAAGCAGTACAGGTCAATGGGCACAAATCTCAGGCCCTCTGTCCCAGTGACATGGTCAGGACAGAGGGACAGACAGGGCATCTACTGGTGACCACTGGACGTCCTTTCCATTTACCTCTCTAATCTCTGCCCNATTTCCAAGGTGCCATTTTGCAGGTAAGAAACAGCCCAAAAGTGAGGTGTCTTGCAGTTTCTCTATGTAGCACATGGTGACATGACCAAGATCCAAGTGCACATGACTGATTAGAACACCCACGCTTTTCCACTTAAGCCAGTCCACCTCCCACGAGGAAGAAAATGATAGTCTTTCATTAGAAATCCAAACTCAAGGTCTTTAGCCCCGCATACCATCCACAGCAATCCCCTGGGGCAGCCTCCCTGGCCAACGTCTAAAGCNTTTGTTCTCTGTTTGAAGGTTCAGGGTCTGGCTTGGTTGAGGTAGCTAGGCTCCTGTTGTTCTTCCAGATTTCAACCCTCTCTCCTGTGATTTCTGCCCATTGAGGAAGGTTGGTGTGTTCCTCCCTGCCTATCCCTCTGAGCTCTCACCCTCTTTTCCTCCCTCCCAACAAACAGCTCTTCTGTTGCCTGCACTCCTCACCCAATGAGCTATGGTGATGCTTACNTCATTTTCCATGAGTTCAACAATCAGAAAATGAAGCAAGGCACACANGGCNNGAGAGATCTGGNGTGATCTTNAGCAGACCTCTGCATCACTGTCAGATAANTCCTTTCTTTCTGTAAAGTCCCTTATATCTCCCTTCTGTTGTATTTTTTAGTGACAACATTGGACTTCCCCAACCTCCAAGANTGAATCAGTACAAAGCTGCCTAGAGATGTACGTCCACCAATATGCACAGCATTGCCTTTCCCTAAATTAGAAATGGCTACTGTCAGTTTTNACTACTTAATATAATTTTGAGTCTGTTACACCTGTGTTTAACCTGTCACCATCCATGACCTCCTTCCNGAATGAGGCTAGCTGCTATTCCCAGAGTATTATATCCTGTCTGTATTTTATTCATCAATGGACTTTCCTTGACGTCCCATGTGTCAGAACAGGCAAGCCTCTCAGGAGCTGGATGGTAATGGGGTCTCCAGCGGTGCTGGCATGCCAGGGTTATTGCTCATCAACAAGGTACATTGGCNAAGATTAGTGTGAACAGACGCTCACTTTGTAAACACTGTCTGCCAAGCCCAAGTCACTCTTAGTGTGGAGCCCTTCTTCTTGCTGACAAGTGCGTTTACTTTTCCCCACCCAGACGCTGACTCAAAGAGAAAAGAAAAGGAACAGTTTCACGAATGACCCAAAGGTTTCCCACACACAGGTGTCACAGANCTTGAACATTAGCTCTCACAAGGTTCATGTGTTTGAAGTCTAGGAGGAATTATACCTTATGATGAGGGCATTTACTGCATGAGGATGGGAGATCGGGAAGGGAAAGCCATGAAACTGACAAATTATAACATTTCTGGAGAAAACTCACCATCATGGCTTTGATGGTGTGATGTGATCAATACTGTCTCACACCGTGTGTTTCAAATTCTATGAGGCAGAACAAGATAAAGAAAAAAAACTTCAGATTAGGAACCAGGTTAAAGTTCTACTTTGTATCTTGACAGCTTTATGATGAGCCCAGGAAGTGCTCTCAGCACCAGCTTCTTTAGTAGCTGAAAACAAAATGCCTTTACATTTCTAACAAAATGCATGAGAGAAAAATATAA
>LZPO01117473.1:0-23968 GCA_001675575.1 Neotoma lepida
TAGTGGCTATGCACCATACAAACCACAATAGTAAGATAATAGGGCAAAGCCTTCCGTAGGCCCATAGCAGGAGGCCTCCTTCATCCATCTGACCTCTGAGCCAGGTCAGGTGACTTCACTTCACCCGGAGTGCTCATGTTCTACCCTTCTACTATAAACCATAGCCTTTCTGACACTCCTGGCTCTACCTCAGGGGACATGCTGCTTACGGTTCAGCTGTTAACATCATCGGAGATGACACTTACGTTGGGGCCACTTACTTCATGACCTACCACACTGTACTTAAGACCTCTGCTGACTATATTGATGCCATGAAAAAAGCCCAGCTTGTGGCCAGTAACATCACAGAAACCATGAAATCTAAGGGGAGTAACTACCGTGCGTTCCCGTACAGGTAAAGCAGGGAGGGCTGTTTGGGGGTGAGGTGGGGAGTGGGACTGTGGATCCCTAGTTCTCATTCTGACACCTCTTTTACCCTTAGCCAGGAGTGGTGTATGAGGGGCATTTGAGGTGAACAGGGCCAGATCTGGAGCATCTGCTATGCTCTAGGGAACTACGGAAACAGAATTTAGTGTGCTGTCCCAGCCCAGAGAGACACATGAAGTAACATAGGAGAGTAGGGACACAAGGGACATGCCAGTTATGCAGTTGGCAGCTGGCAGGGTCCCTGCCTGCTCAGGACCTGGGACAGTGCTTTGATAGACTTTTCATTTGTTGGGGCTAGTGTTTTTTATTTTCTAGTTGCTGCTGCTGCTTTTTCCTTGAAAAATAAGGAAGGTGAAGCAAACCAACAATTGCTTTTCTCAAACAATACACTTGATCTCAGTTAAAGAATGGCAGCCTCTTTGGGGGCAGCCTCTTTGTGTGGCTATTAGGAGTGCATGTCCTAATTCTCAGGCAGAACTGGGCTAACATGTCACAGCCCAGGGTGGTTTGTTTCTTTCCGTAACAGCCAATGGAATTTCTTGGAGTGTTTATAAGGCAGCAGGGAATCGGTCTGACAAGTGAAAACTGTATGTAAACACGTGTTTGCGGTTAGTTTCAGATCATTCTTTGGATGTCAGTGGCTATTAAAGACAGTTGGGTGGCTCTAGGTGCATTGTGCCAATCTCAGGCGGTTTTCTGGGGTGTCTGTCACCTTTCACCAGTCTTCCCACTTTGCAGGGTGGTAGGGTAGAGAGGGAAGACCCCAGGAGTGTGAGCTCTAACCAAATACTCTCCTCCCTAGTGTGTTCTACGTCTTCTACGAACAGTACCTGACCATTATTGACGACACCATCTTTAACCTCAGTGTGTCTCTGGGCTCCATATTTCTGGTGACCTTGGTGGTTCTGGGCTGTGAGCTGTGGTCTGCAGTCATCATGTGTATCACCATAGCCATGATCTTAGTCAACATGTTTGGTGTTATGTGGCTGTGGGGCATCAGTCTGAATGCTGTTTCCTTGGTCAACTTGGTGATGGTGAGTCCTGCTCTACTCTTTGTCCCTAGCTCCTGTGACCCTGCATGAATTGTTCCTTGGGTTTCATAGAAGTTCTGAAGGGGCCTGGAATCCTGTGGCTGCCTTTTGCTTATAGCTCACAGGGAGAGGCAGGATGAGTGCTTGAGTCAGGCCGGCACAGAGGGGCACTGAGAACATCTGGAGCAGAAGCTCACTAACAGTTTCTGAAGCTGGGCAATCCCAGCACTCAGGTGGCTGAAGCAGGAGGCTTGCAAGTTCAAGGCTCTCCTTATGTTTGCAGCTGTAGTGAGTCATGTAGTCTATGGTGCTGTGTTGTGAAAATGTGGTTCCATGATCTAGTTTGTATGCATTGTCCATCATCAGAAAGGACTACAAAGCCACGTGACCTGGTATGATGACACACGCTTATAATCCCAGCATTCAAGAGGCTGAGATAGGAGGGCTCCACACAGTGAGTTCCAGACCAGCCTGGACTACAAAATGAGATCCTGCCTCAAAAACAAAAACAAAGGCTGGGGTAACTCACTCAGTTTGGTAGAGTGCTTGCACAGGATGCAGGAATCCTGAGTTCAGTCCCCAGCATTATGGAAGCTCTGGAGTGCACCTGGAGCCCCAGCACTGGGGAGGTCAGAAGTTCAAAGTCATCCCTTAGCTACACAGCAAATTTGAGGTCAGCCAGAACTAAATGAGGTTCTGTCTGAAAACAAAGAAACCTGTAGCCTAATGACATCAAGACTCCTGAGTTTTACCTACCAGGTTATTCTGTAGGGCTTCTCATACAGTTACCAGGTAGTTGGAAAGTATTGAAGATGTAGCCAGGCATGGTGATGCACACCTTTAATCCCAGCATTCGAGAGGCAGAGGCAGGTGGATCTCAGAGTTTCAGACCAGCCTGGTTTCAGGACAACCAGGTTACCCTGTCTCAAACAACAACAACAAAAAGAAAGTATTGAAGATGTGAGCCTGAAAAAGTATGAATGAAAGGTAAACATTCAGAGAGGAGCACCTTCACGGTGGTAAGGAGGTCCAAACGAAGGAGTGCCAGTGTGGGGGCATGGTGGGAAGAAAGTCCCCAGTCAAAGCCAAGATGCTATAGCACTAGGTAGTGCCCAGAGGACTTCAGAGTTTCCTGTTGTAGTGCGGGGACTTTTCAGCTGAAAAAGATCTGTTCTCACAGGAATGCTTTATTTCAGAGCTGTGGCATTTCTGTGGAGTTCTGCAGCCATATAACACGAGCGTTCACGATGAGTATCAAAGGGAGCCGAGTGAGCCGAGCTGAAGAGGCCCTGGCCCACATGGGTAGTTCTGTGAGTATGCGAGGCCCCAGGCAAGGTGGGGCCTGCAACAGGCGTGCCTCTCAGACTGGCTGCTTCTCAGAAGACACACAAATTGAGTGGGTAAAACAGAATTTGGATCCATTCCTTAAATGGCAGCTCCCAGCAATGACAAAATTTCAGTTCACTGAATAGGTCACTACATCTTGAACAGACCTGCAGTTCCTCAGAACTGTCCTTGTTTGTGTGGTCTCTTACAGGCAACCGATGGCTTAAACAGGAAGCTTAGGAAATTTAGACCTGGGAGAGCTGGAAGCCAGCACTNTGTGGTGACAGCAAGGATTTCCTAAGTTGCAGAGCCCGCTGAGCTGTGTNTAGTTGATGCCTGGAGGTCCTTGATCCAGCTCTTTGTCCCTATGTTCCCCATCAATCACTTTGCCACTATAGAAATATTAGTAGAGTGAAAACTTAAGCATTTGCTTTGTAACAACATCAGATACTTAAAATATTTCCCAGGCCAGCAAGATAGCTCAACAGGTCAAAGGTGCTTGCTCTGCAAGCCTGGTTTTGACCTCCAGAGCCCAGGTGAAAAGATAGAAAGTAGGAAATGACTCCACGAAGTTGTCCTCTGAGCTCACATGCGTGTTGCTTGCCCACCTCACACCATAATCTTTTTACGTGGTTTTTAGTTTGCATCTAAGAAATTGCTTGATTTGAACCAAAAAACCAAGGCCACTATAGTTGAGGGCAGAAGACAGTTTTCTAGGAAAACACATCACAACTACCTTCTGACCTTTTCTAAGATTTTTCTCCAGGGCTAGGAGATGGCTCAGCCAGTGAGGTGTTTGCCACACAAGCATGAGGACCTGAGTTTGAATCCCAGCACTCACATAAGGAGGTGGGCGTGGTGGTCCACATCTGTAATACCAGCTCTGATGGATAGAAGGGTGGATCCCTGGAGTTCACTGACCAGCCAGTCCAGCTGTCTGAGCTCCAATTTCAGTGAGATTGTCTTAGCACCTAAGGTGGGAGCCACTGAGGAAGACACCCAAAGTCAGCCTCCGGCCCCCACACATTTGCACTCAGACATCCTCAGATGATACATGCAAACAAAGCAGTCCTTCATCCAGACTCAGAAAGCAGTAGGCCAAACAGTCTTAGGTAGAAAGCGGTGTCTCAGTGGTTTTGCAGCTGCCCCACAGCCCTTTGGACACTGATGCTAAATAAGGCAGGTTTGTATGACAGTGTATGCTTGTTTGTAATAGGCTAACAGGTCATTTCTACTTCTTCAGGTATTCAGTGGAATCACACTTACAAAATTTGGAGGGATTGTAGTGTTGGCCTTTGCCAAATCTCAAATTTTTGAGATATTTTACTTCAGGATGTACTTAGCCATGGTCTTACTCGGAGCCACTCACGGACTGATATTTCTTCCCGTCTTACTCAGCTACATAGGTAAGTGTACTTACTTTTCACAGGCATGGAAGGAAAAATACCTGCTAAAAGAAAATTGCATTAGCCGGGCATGGTGTCACAAGCCTGCAGTCCCAGCGCTTGGGATCCAGAATTCAAGGCCATCTACAGCCACCTGAAAGACCCCACCTCAAAATTGTTAATCTTGAACATTCCTGTGTAGTATTTGAATTTGTACTGATGGCCACCTGATAATTCATATTGCATACAAAATTATGAAAGGAAAAAATAAAGCCTCCCCAGGACTTTATGATTAGCTAGATTATTTCACTAGGCATTCACTGGTTTATCTGGAGGCTTCAGCAAAAGCCTGAAGTGAGCTCTTGGATGTCAGCATGCTTGGGCTCCCTGGCTGCTGCCGTGAGACAAACGAGGGAACAGTCAGCCCTGCCAGCAGTCCAGAGTGGCCTTTGTTTTCCCTACTGGTGACTGTCCAGAGCTGAATGCCATTGCTGCTCTTGGTGACTCCCCCTCATACAAATGACCCCTGGTTGAAGAGAACAGGACTAATTTGCCTTACAGCTTTGTTAGGAAGTCCAAGAATTAAAATACAGAAATTGGAGGCTGGAGAGATGGCTCAGTGGTTAAGAGCACTGGCCACTCCTCCAGAGAACCCAGGTTTGGTTCCCAGCACCAACATGGCAGCTCGGCAGCTCACAACTGTCTATAACTCCAGTCTAAGGGGACTGGACGACCTCTTCTGGCATCTGGGGCGCTACACACAAAATAATAAAATAGGAGAGTCAACAAAACCAGGGGCTTGCTTCCGTACCCAGGAGATTGTTCTTATTTCTTTCTTTTGTCTCCACATAGGACCATCGGTAAATAAAGCTAAAAGACAAACCACTCAAGATCGATACAGAGGGACAGAGCGAGAACGGCTCCTCAATTTTTAGCCTTGTAGCAGGCTTTGGTGACTTTGTCTATAGCTAGGTCAAGTTGACTGGACAGCTGTATCGTCAAGGCCGTGCTGGATGCTGGTTCCCAGGCATTACGCAGTGTCACAGCTGTGGCAGATGCAGCTCCACCTACTTTTAAACTCAGGAATGCACTTGTGTTGTGTGAAGCAGTATTAAGAAACCTGAAGGTGACAGTCGCCAGCCCCTACATCAGAGAAGCCTTATCTTGGGCAAGAGGAAGGACAGTTGGATGGCTGTGAACGTGACCCAGTCACCACTTCTGAAAAGCCAGTCTATGTGAGGTCTCCTCTTTTCAGGAGTTAGCTACCACACACATTCTATAGCTTATTTTTAGCAACATTTGAGGATGGTGTAGGTACTTTATTACAACATTTTGTAGTTTAAAGAGCTTTATTAATGCAATAAATTAACTTTGTACATTTTTATATTAAAAAAAAAATATCAAGGGATTTCAGAATGTCGTAGGCCTCATGAGAGCTTGTTCTCCAAACACCTGCTTGAAAAAGGCGACGTGTTCTTCACAGTGTTCTCCTGCAGGGAAAATGTCTCTTCAGTTACCAGCTAGTTATGGCATTGGAAGAAGGAAATACAGACAAAGCTCATGGGTTATATACTGGGTTTTAACTTATTTTTCTTTAATAAAATACCTCATCCTCCTAAATTTTGAGATCACTCTCACTTTTTTCTACTGCAGAGCTCATACCTTCAGCCCCAGCCAACTGCCCTGTGTTAGACTGATGAGTGACTCATGCTGTCTGCACTATATATACACACATACATATATATATATACACATTCAGTAACTCAGGCTTGTCCTTCCTCGCCTTCTATTTTATCACTACTTTCTTCTTAAGGATACTCTGAGATGCCTGAATTCCATCCTGAATGCCTTAGCCCTGAACACTCCTCTACTGAGTCTGAGCGTAGTTCAGATCCATCAGCCTTCTGAATCTAGGATCGCAGACCCCAGGTGAGGTGGGCTGGTGGGAACTTACTGAAGTTCCCACCCACAAGGAGGCTCCTGATGTTTGTGGTCACCCTGGGCCTTCTCTCACCTGGTGTGAAGTTAGGGTTCCCTCGCAAACGCTGGTTTCGCTGTTCAAAGAAGCGGAATATGGTATAGAAGAGCATGACATCATCGGTCTGCTTTGCGGCATCTAAGAACTTCCGTGCGGAAATGTTGTCATGGCCACCAATGCCCCGGATGAACCTTAGGGCAGCCAACACCTGGTGTTTGGATAGCAGAACTTCCACTATCTCATCGTTTGCCGTCGAAAGTCTCTAGAAGTGAGAAAGAAGGAGGTCAGGGCAGCCATAGGAAGGGATGCTGGTGACACCCAAGGCTGTGGCACAGCGGGTACCTTCAGCATGTCCAGAGATAGCTGGTGGGCAGGAGGGTAAAAGCTCTCTAGGGACAGCAGCAGGCAGGCCTGGAAGACAGGGTTTCAACTAGCTTCAGTTGAAAGGGTACCAGTGGAAGGTTTCAGTGACTACAGAAGTGAGAGCCCACGGTACAGACCAAAGGCTTGGAGTCGCTGAGCACGTGGTACTGCAGAAACTGGTGGAGCATGTAGAAGAGGTTGTGCTGGACAAGGGTCTTGATGACAAGTTCATGTAGGTAATGCTAGGAACATAAGAGAGGTCAAGGACATTACCATGTCACCCAACCATGACTGGCTGAGGACTGAAACAGTCTGAACGCCCAGTCATAGTTTACTGTAACTGTTCTCAACCAAAGTTTCCATTCCCACTAAAAACAACCACCTTGTTAAAATCACCCACAATTCTGCACTGGGTCTGCATATGAACAAGCCAACCTGGGAGCCTGCCAGTCTCTCTAATTCCTCTAACGTAGGATGGCAAATACCCCTTGGACGGTACCTGCACTGGAATCTGAAACTGGTTCAGAGAACGGATATATTCCATGAGCACAGCTATCACGAACTTATGCGGCATCTCCTGTGGAGGAAGAAGGGGTCTTCTCAGTTGCAGAAGGAGCTGCAGGCAGCCCACCGATCCCCAGTAAAGTGTCCAGTGTTCTGCTCCGCTGGTGTTAAATCCTTGTGAACCATACGCACTGGTGAACGTGTCTTAAATCTATTAGAAGCCAGCCTGACAGCCCAGGCCCTCTCCCAAGGCAGTACACTAGTGTAATCATAGTGTGAGTCTTGTTGCTGCCACACAGCAGCCCATTCAGAAGGCCAGAAACCATAACACACCTTGTTTTCCACGAATGGTGACAGCACATGTGTGTACACGTCAGACTGGTCCACCACTGCTTGGGTCCGCACCGGCCTTTTGAGAGGTGGGTTGCTCCGGCTTTGCCCTGCTTCTACTGCCTAAAGTGAGACAAGTTGTGACCTTAATCATCTTCCACAGAAACAGCACCCATTACACTTAACCACGACTGAATTCCTAGGAACAAACTTAACTTAACATGAACAAGACACTTGGCAAGCCAGTCAAAACTCTTCCCAAGGCAGAGCTGGTCCTCTGGCAAACACTCCAGGCTTTGTGCAAGATCAGAATTAAATAACCAAGTCACAGTCACACTATTTCTAACCTCTGAAGACTTCAAACCGACCTGATTTTCCTTTTTACTCTTGGCCGGCTGCACCCTGGCTTCTGAAGCTCTGCCGCACAGTAAAGGGTGGCTCTTGGACTGGGTCTTGGTTGTGGTTTTTATTCCAACTGGAGTGTTTCAAATGGACCCAGGGCCTTACCCATCTCTACATTTCTACCACTGTCTAGGTCACAGTCACAGCCCAGTGTAATGGGGATTCAGTGGTGAGCCAGAGAGCCCCAAAGACTGAGCAGAGCTGTTCCAGCTGTGTGTCCCTAGTGAGCAGGCTCAACTTCAGTGCAGATGGCTTGTTCTTCACACCTCATGATCACAGTGTGGGAAAGCCCAGGGCCTGCCGCTGGGCTCAAACCCACTGATTCCCATAGTCCAGGATGCTACCAGTGGGACCAAAAGGAAGAAGGACACAACCAGACAGGGCTGACACAGGACAGGCACAGAGATGATCGAGGCAGCCTATCAGACCCACTATCCTCAAATAACCAAAGCAGTATCCACTGTCAGTAATCACGTCCTTGAAATAATTTCTCCTACTGTCCCAAACTTCTTACTTCAGAAACCGGAAGTACTAAGTGTTGTACCTAGTAATAAGCCACGCTAATTCTCCCAGCCTTTCACTGAACATGTGATGTCTATTAACCAATGCCTCAAGGATACTGATGGTGGCAGTATCCTAGGACATCCTTTTTTGCTAATCTTAGGATAAACCTTTTTGTGGCCCTGCCACAAAATGACGGTGAATGCAGAGGTGTGGCTGCTCAAGATGCTGATGACAACCGACTGGTGAATACTAAGCCCTTTCTGAGGCTCAGAGAATATCACAGAAGAGGAAACAGAATGTAAAAGCCAGAAGACGGGGAAAGGGCTGCAAAATGCTATATAGAGAGCTTGACGTGGCTATCACAAACATGACCTCACAACAGCTGTGGTGCACGGGGCCTGTCGGCTGCCAAGCACAGATCTGGGAGGGGCTCACAGGCCCCTAACCCTCCCTGCTGAACTACTGGCTACTGGTAGAATCTGGAGGAAGGATAGTCATAGCCTTCAGATGTGCACCCAACAGTGATCCAGGCCAATGGACATTTTCAAACCTGTGCTCACAGTCCTCATTAAAATCTGGGTCACAAAACAAAGCTATCAAAATGGAAATGAGACTTGTAGGGAGGAGGGAGGTAACAGAGGGTAGGGGTGAGAGTAAACAATATGTTGCATATATATATGAAATTTTCAAAGAACAAATTCATCAATAAAAAAATTATTTTGGCCAGGTATGATGGTACATGCCTTTAATCCCAGCACTTGGGAGACAGGTGGATCTCTGACTTTAAGGCCAACCTGGTCTACATAGCAAGTTTCAGGGCAGCCAGAGGTATATAGTGAAACCCTGTCTAAAAAAAATAAAAAAAGGACTTCTTATCTGAAATAAAAAGAATCTTTTAAAATTTACTTTTTAAGTTTTCATACAAATATATATTGCATGTTGGACACACCTTGCCCACACTTCCCTCTAGATAACCTTATATTTGTAAATACTTGCTAAAGTAAGGGAAGAAGGCACAGCCAATAGTGGAAATCACATCTCTAATTTGCCAAGTGCAGGCTCTGGCCAAAGCCAAAGCTGATTTTCTTTCTACAAAATAGAAGCAGACCAAGAACATATCCACACGTAAGCTCAAACAGATTTTAAAAAGCAGAAACTGGGAAGGTATTGAGTTGAAGCCTCAAGCCAGCAGCATGTGGGGACTCTGGGTACACCACTGTCACCTTGCCCTGCCATGCATCAAACCTCTGACATTACACTGTATAACCTACATCGTACAGCGGGACTCCTTCACAGTCTAACTTACCATTGTGTAGCTCTGCTCAGCATCCAAGTACTTTTTATACTCATGGTTGAGTTTATCAAAAACTGTGGCTATCACTGGCAGCGTGGCTCTGTCTGACTCGGTCAGCACTGGAAAGCACAATACACACGGTCAGACCCACTGTAATCAGAATCTCAGTGTGATGGTGACAAGGTAATCTCAAAATGCAAACATTGCCTTAAAGGACCTTCAAAGAAATGTTTTAGAGAACTGACACCTTGACATCAGTCAGGATCCCTTTTAGTGACAAGAGGAAACAAGCAAGGCAGTGTCACTGGAGCACAGTGGCTGTGTAATCTGCTTTCGCCTGCAGCCACCTGCCTACTGGCTGCTCTCTACAAAAGTCTCTACACGTCATTTGTATTTCCCAGTATTTCCGACGGGTTAAGTAATCCATCCTTCAAGCACACAGTCCTGAGTGCAAAAGAGGAAAGACTGGGTGGGACGCCCTGGCGGGATGGCTCAGCAGGCAAAAAGCACTCACCACCAGGCCTGGCTGCCCCAGTTCAATCTCAGGCCCCCATGCTAGGAGGAGAGAACAGAATCCCGTAAGTCCTCTCACATTGGGCGGTGTACCATGGCATGTGCCCATACACATACGCACACAGGTATAATTTTTTTTTTAAAGATGGTGGTGAGCCGGGCGGTGGTGGCACACACCTCCAATCCCAGCACTCAGGAGGCAGAAGCAAGGGGATCTCCCCAAGTTCAAGGCCAGCCTTCTACAGAGTGAGATCCAGGACAGCTAGGGCTACACAGAGAAACCCTGCCTTGAAAAACCAAAAAAAAGAAAAGTAATAGTGGTGGGAGCCACAGACCTGTGGGAAAGATGAGTCCACTTACTCTGCGAACAGACAGACAGGATGACCATCTTGCACTCCTTCCTCTGGAGAAGAAAGTCCATCAACCTCCCTTTATCTGGCAAGAGATTCACTATGGGCTGAAGTTTCACCTGGAGGTTCCAGAGGTAACCTGGGTGTTAAGAAGCAGCAAGTTCAGCAATATAGTGCAAGCCAGAGCCAAAGCCAAAGAAGGGTGCCCCTAGACCTCTTCAAGTACAGCTAGCGGCCCTTTCTTCCTAACCAACATGGAGCCAGGACATTCAGGATTGTGGCTGACTGTGGAAGAACTGAGTCATGCTATCTCAGCAGACAGGGCTGATTCTTCATGATGAGTGACAGCCACATTCAGAGTCATACCAACGGTTATCTCCATGGAGACAAGGACAAGCTCAATTCCCTCCAACGTGCCTAGCACCCTGGCCATCAGCTGTGTACGGTGTAGTTTAGTTTCTCCTGTACTGGCTCATGGGTACAACAGGTAACTCCACAAACTCAGTGAAATCTCCATCCCCTCATCGGCCTATGCATGTACTAACAGGCAAGCTGGAGCCACATTTCTCAGTTTCATGGGAGAAAGGTATGTCATATCAAAAATAATTGGAGAGACCAATTTCTCAGCTTCCAAGATCTAGCACTGTTGTCAGTGTAAGGAAGAGAAGTGCATTCGTTACATGCAGTGGGTATCTATGACATTTGGGCTAACTCTCTCCCCCACCCCAAGAATTGTAGAGGATGAGACTGGAAGATCCTCAAAAGGACTAAAGATGAATACAGCATTCTGAAATGCAGAGCTACAGGTGACTACCTAGGAAGAGACAAGAGGCTGAAAGAGGCATCACCAGCAAGACAAGACAAGGGAAGAAGTATCTCGGGCAGAAGTACATGGGCAGGTGGGGTTAGGGATGAGAATGGCTTTGTAATGGCCATGGGAATATAACAGGGACTGGCCATTCTTAGTCACTGTAGTTATGAGAATCATACATGCTCATGGAAATCACACATGAACCTACAGAGAAAATGCAATAAGGTGAGAACTGAAGGGAGGGGTCATCTCAAAGATTCACACTGAAGCGACACTGGCCATGAGACTCTAAAGTCAGCATACACTTTTCTGTGCAGACAATGGCCCTCAGACCTACCTTGGCTCGCACTGATAATGATGTCTGGTTGAAAGACGATCCATGATGAAGAATCTATACGTTAAAGGAAATTCCAAATCGAAGAAAATGGGAAAATAAAAGACAAGCCCCATTCCACCTAGCCCAGCCCCCACATGCTAAGGCCACAAAAGGCCTGCCTCCCCAGGATTAACTCCCAGGTCTATGTGCAGTGGGTGGGGACACATCCTCTTTGTGCACACTGACATTGCCTTTGTGAGGATACAGAGTTTACAGGGAACTGGAGACTGGCTGGTCACAGCAGCAGGACCTACAAATTGAGAACACAAGTGTGACCAGGCANCCAGGAAATCCTGCAGGAACTACAACTGACTCGCAATACTTTGTACTGCCTTGAGCAGACGTTACTAGACAACAGTTGGGTGAGGAGGAGGAAGTGACTATCCTGTCTCACTAATGACACCCAGGAAGAGGGACGGCCAGCTACAGCTACATTACCGTCCATGAAAATGTGTCCCTAGGAAGAGGAAGTGTGTCCAAGCTTCCCTCACTGTGGTTGATTTTAAGGTTTGTTTTTTTAAATGTTTTATGGGTTGAGTGTTTTGCCCGAGTGTATATGTGTGCACCACATACACTGTCTGGTGCCTGCCGATGCCAGAAGAGGATGTTAGATCCCCTGAAACTGGAGTTACAGACAGTTGTCTACCCCGACGTGGGTGCTGGGAACCAAACCCAGGTCCTCTGCAAGAACAGCAAGTGCTCTTAACCACTGAGCTGTGTCTCCAGCTCCAGATTTGTTTTAACCAGAGATGACACATCACCATTAAATGTGTACATTAAAACCCTAAGAAATCGACCTGGATGATTCAAAAGGAATACCCAGATTCACTAATAGTTCAAATGAAGATGGCTTATGGTTAACTCACGTAAGCAACGGGCACCATTTCCCACTGCACTGCACTGAGCAGGTCTAGGCATAGACCTCACCTAAGAAGCACCCCCCACCCTCACATGGCAGGGACCCATCCCAACCAGTTCTGCTGTCTGTGTGGCATGCACCCTGGGGAAATGGGGAGGGCTCTTCAATCCAAACAAGGTTCCCAGTTCTGTACCAATTACCCAGATACAATCAGAAGGCAGTGTTAGTGAGCTGCCTAGGTAAGGTGGTCATTGAACACACCACCCACCCAGATGAGGGCTGTGCACAGGCAGACCAGCTCCTGGAAAGCACTTGCGCGCCAGACTGAAGATGAAAACTCCACTGCCTATGCCGTGTGTCAGTGCACAGGCTGGGTATGTCAGTCTTCAGAGACCCAGGTGATTAACACAGTCAAACAAAAGCCACCTGTTCAGCAAGACATAACCAACACAGCTCTCAAAATCAGCTCCAACGTCATACTGGAGGGACCACAGAGTCTCAGATTTTCTAGGGGCTCATGATCCAGCAGGAAATACAGAGGAAAGGCCATCTCTTCACGCATGCTCTACCTGCCCAGACTCCCTAGAACCCCGGGAATCTATGGATTCTTGACCTCTTACTATCAGTCTTTTCCCAGACTAATCTGACCCACTTTATTAGCACCCTTGGTCAAGCAATTAGCCTCTTTATTGATCCTTTACTACTGGATCAGAGCCCAGAGTTTTCCCCTGTCAATCATTTGCCATCATCTGTTCCTTACTGGTCATGTTACTATCCAGGGGAGCCAGATGCCAGAAAGCACACAGGAGGTGTTAAGACCATCAGACACCTGGCGCTCACAGGCATCTGATGGCCTCCTTCCTCTCTCTGTGCCTTTTGCTGGGCCAGCAAGATGGGCCAGCTGCCCAAATGCTGAATGCTTGATCTACTACCTAGAGCTTGGCTCTCAGCTGTCTCTACAAAGACCACAAAGGAAATCACAGATGAGCCACTGTCATACACCAGCTGACAGGTATGCCTCCTATGGAAACACAGCCCCCAGAGATCCAAACTACGGGTGACTCGGGGTTGTCAATCAGAGAACTCACTGCAATCTCCTTTAAAACCAAGGAAACACAGTACCATCGGACACCACATCCTGAGTAGGTTATCTCTTTTCTCAATTCCTAACCTGCTACTCTCTTGACTTTCTCCCCGACCTGAGCAGGAGGAATGATGCAGAATAGACTTCAGAACCATACCTGTAAGCTGTGACTGTGAGCACTGGCCATGTCTATTATAACCCAACACAAGGATTTGGCCAGGTTGCTCAGTGGTTAAGAGGGCTTGCTGCTCTGACAGAGGACCTGGGTTTGGTTCCCAGCACCCACACGGTGGTAGACAACTGTGTGTAACTCCAGTTTCAGGGGATCCAACATCATCATCTGGCCTTGTCAGGCACCAGACATGTAGGCAGTGCAAACATATACACTCAGAAAAAAATAGTCAATCCATAAAACATTTAAAAAATAAACTTTAAAAAAAACCACAGTGAGGGAAGCTTTGACACACTTNCTCTTCCTCTTCCTCTTCCTGGGGACACATGGTCTGCCAGGAATCCAACACCTTCTGGCTTCTGACAGCACCCATACACATATGCTCATACACAAATTCAGATGCACATAAACACACACAAATAAAAAGCAAATCTAAAAAAAATACCTCTAACATAGAGTGTTAAAAATAGAAGGGCATGTAACCTCATTAAAGTAACAGCCACAATCAGCTCAATTTAATTCTAGGGTTACAGAACCAGGGAAACAAAGTGTTAAGGGCTTATCAAGATTAAAAGGCTACACGGCAGCCAGGAGTGGTGGCACACATCTTTAATCCCAGCACCTGGAGGCAGAGGCAGGTGGATCTCTGTTAAGTTCAAGGCCAGCCTGGGCTACAGAGTGAGTTCCAGGACAGCCAGAGATACACAGAGAAACCCTGTCTCAAAGAAAAAAAGGGAGAGAAAAGGCTGCAGCCTTCTAGTAATCTCAAGTNTCTGCCGTGAGGCCCAAGGAAGGAAAACTATTTTCTCTGGAGGAAGATTCATTTATTGTATAAATTGCTTCTCAAAATACAAAGCCAGCCTAGAGAAGCAGCAGGAGTAAGTTTGTTTTTTGTAAAATAGAACAAACTGGATGAAGATGTAGCTCAGTGGTAGAGCATTTGCCTAGCGAGCATAAGGTCCTGAGTTCAATCCCCAGTGCCCCCAAGCAAACATCCCTCTGAAAGAAGACACAGATCTGGGAGTCTGTTTTCCCTTGTCCCATTCTTAACATGACCTCTGATGATTCCAGCAAGAATATGGCCCTGTGCGGAAAAGACAGCACTGACATCTCACAGAATTGCTCTTACCTGCCACAGGGATCTGGTAAGGTTGAATTGATCGGGCTGGAAGCACGGGGTGATGGAAAGTAACGGTGCCATCGGACTCTCCCCGTAACTTGATGTCAAATATCACTGACGTCTATAGAGCACGGAAAATGCATCACATGCTACAGTTTGGAAGCCTCTGCTTGCACCCACCCCACAGCCCAGCTCTCACTCAGAGGGGGCAAATCTTTCCACTCTTGTCCCTTTCACAAACACTTCCTGCACTTAAGGCCTGCTTCCTCGTAAGGTCGTAGAGAGAGACAGGCAGATTGTTTACACTTGAACTTGAAACAGCTTCAGAGACAGAGCAGTGTGACCCAACAGAAAGCAAGGGGAGGTGAGGCCTGCCTGATACCAGGTGCTCAGTTAGACATTTGGAGAAGATCTGTCACAGACTGATGGACCCAACATTGTCAAATACTGTTATCCACACCCATACACTGGACAAAGGCCACAAACTCATGTGACACTAGGGATCTGAAGCAGAGTTGCAGCCCAGCTGGCTCAANTGAGTAAAAGTTCCAAAGAGCAAATCAAATACAGTCTCAAAGTTCCCAACTGCCTTGGTTCTTTTTGAGACAGGATCTCATGTAGCTCAGGCTGCCCTCAAACTCATTATAGCACTAAGGAAGACCTTGAACTTCTGACTCTCCTGCCTCTACTGCCCAAGTCCCGGGTAACAGGTGTGTACCATCACAGCTGGCTTTTAATCTGGGGAAGGAACGCACTAGGCAAGCACTTGACCAAGCAAGCTGTCTCCCCAAACTGAACTAGTTTTTAATAAACTGTTAGGGAATCACTGTTTAACTCCTTTGAGCTTAAGCACTCTTCCCACCATGTTTGCGTTTGCCAGTTCCCACAAAGCCTATTAAGAGACCCGGCCCACGCTGGTGGTGATGGTGGTGGTGGCGGCAACAGCAAGTGGATCTCTGAGTTCAAGTTCGGCCTGGTCTGCAGAGCGAGTTCCAGGACAGTCACAGCTACGCAGAGAAACCCTGTGTCGAAAAAAAGCCCCAGCACAGACAACAGCATAGCTTCCTACATAAGCCCCATACCTCTGTGTCCTGATGGTGGACGACTACCAGGTTGTCCACTACATTTAGAGCAAACTTCCCCGTCCTGTTTAACTTCAGGATGTGCATCCTTTTACACGCGCCCTCTCTGTAAGACAACACAGAAGTGACTGGAGGTCGGCAAGCCTTAGTTCCATTTTAAAATCACAGAGGGAAGAGGACGTGAGGCCCCAGACATACCGTGGGAGATGATACAACACCACCTCTGCTCCGGTACTATTGGAGGTCCGAGAATGATGCCGCAGGAACAGGACGTAAAGTTGCCCATATCTAAGCAGAGATGGAGGCACACAAGTCATATCTGGCCATTTGAAAGTCCTTCCTCCCCAGGCTGGGGATGTAGCTTGGTTGATAGAGTAAGGCTTGTCTAGCTGCACAGAACTCTGGGTTTGAACCCCAACAAGGCATAAACTAGGTATGGCTTAGCTCATAATGTTACATGCAGGAGGATCCGAAGTTCAAGGTCATCTTGACTACAAAACAAGTTCCGGCCCAGTCTAGCCTATATAAGCCCCTGTCTTAAAGGTGTAATAGAATTCCTCCACATACAGCTTCATGATGGTCTTCTGGAAGAAAGACACAAAGCCAAGCATTGAATTCCAATCAGAAGGAATGCAGGCCAGCAGTCATGACAAGCAATGCTTGTTTTACTTCTGGCTTTGTGTTTTCTTTCATAGTATGAGGATATGTCCCATAGCAAAAAGACAGGATGGTCACTCTTCACGGTAGATGTCACCTCGTGGACGCTGCCCTGTGTAGCTTTAGAATGTGCACTTCTAACCCAGCAATGAGTTCAGCGCTGGGCCTGCCATGATAACAAGAAAAGAGAGACCAAAGGGACGGAACAAGTCCCCAGCCACTGCAGCTAGGACTGCGCTCACTTCTCTGCTCTCAGAAAGGAAAAGGAGTNAGTACATTCTACTAAAAAATAATAATAATTTTTAGAAAGTTAAGTTGGGAAACTCAGAAAAGAATTGGAAATGATTTAGAATTTGTTTTTTGGGACTGGGGATAAATCTCAGAATCTTGAGCATGCTAGGTACTAAGTTACATCCTCAGGTCCTGGAGCAAAATTGTGAGGACTGCTGAAGCAGAGATGTAGGGGTAGGAAATGTTTCTTTGTGTTGATTTCATTTTTGCTTAACATTTTCAGTATGAAACTTAAAACTTGAGATATATGTATTTCTAAGTGATTACATAATTTACTACATATATAATTCCATTCCATGTTTGTTAGAGTTTTAAAAATTATATTTTGAGGGCCAGGCAGTAGTGGCACACATCTTTAATTCCAGCACTTGGGAGGAAGAGGCAGGTGGATCTCTGTGAGTTNGAGGCCAATCTGGTCTACAAAGTAAAACCCAGGACAACCAGGGCTACGCAGAGAAACCTTGTCTTGAAAAACAAAAAAACAAAAAAAAAATTATATTTTGAACATTTGTATATGAGCTTAAAAAATCCTTGTTAAGCTTTAATTAACAGAACTTGTTAAAATTCTAAGGCAAACCTATTTAANTGTTTGAATGTTTCATTGAAATTGTTTCAATGTTCCCATTGTGTCAGACAAGAGAGGTAAAAAAATCATCCTTAGATTACAAACTAGTATAATCAAAAGAAAATGCCAGGGCTGAAAAGACGGTTCAGCAGTTAAGAGCACTTGCTATTTCTCCAAAGGACCCAAGTTCAATTCCCAGCACCCACAGGGCAGCTAACAACCATCTGTAACTCTACTTCCAGGGAACTTGACACCCTCTTCTGGCCTCTGTGGGCACTGCACACACATGGTGCATATGCATACACACAGGTGAAACATACACATAAAAATAAATCTTTTTTTTAAAAGTGTTAAAAGACCTTAGATTTTTCTATATTTGCTAAATTCAAGTACGAAACCAAAAAAGGGAAGCCCTTGTTATTTGTCTTAAGGGTCCTTTTACTGTGAGCTCCTACACACCCTCATTACTAAGGTCACTAAAGGCAATTACAGAAAGGAACCCTCTGAAGACAGACATACATGGTAGCCATTGCAATGTCTCGTTCTGAAAGGCTAAGTTTGGTTGACTTCGGTGCAGCTGGTAATTCAATCTCAAACTTGGGAAGCTTCGACATGGTGCCAGCCTGTTTGGGGAAAGTTTAGGAAAGTTTACAACACTCCTTCCATGTTTTGGTTTGCTCTACATTAACTCAGTGAAGACACACACTATCTTCTGATCCTTCTCCAGAGAACCAGCCATTCTTGGAACTGGCTGGACGGTGAAGTGTGCCCTCTAGTGGTTTGAGATGCAAGGTTCATGTTGAGGACTGGGTTCGTTTCAGGGGCTTGGCTTACTGTTGCTTTAGAGCTGGGTTAGGGAAGGGAACAGGAATTATTTTAAAGGGCCTGGGGCTCACTCTTACCCTAAAATAAAAAGGCTGCAAAACATTCTCAAGGACTGTGGTGGACAGCAGGATCACAGCGCTCTCAGGACAGTACATGTACCAGTTCACGTTGATGTTGTGGCTCTTCAGGAGTTTGAGACTTCGTTTCTCAGGCAACACCTGGGACCAAGGTCAAGAAATGGAATCTTCACATTAAAAGACTGCTACAACAAATTAGGTAAGTAAAGAGCACAAAGCCCACTGAGGGCTAGTGGCAGACCCAAGTGGTAGAGAGCTTGAAGAGCATGCATGAGGCTCCAGCTCAATCCCAACACCACCAAAAAGCAAAACAAGTAAATCTAGCCAACGAGTTACACAGGTAACTGTTACCTCTATTTATTATGGCCCCATGTGCCTAGTGCTGTCCAAGGCTCTTTACCACACCCTGAGAGACAGCACAGCATAACAGATGAGAAACTCAGGCTGACAGAGGCTGGGAATGATGGGATGGGAATTACACCCGTGGCTGAGCCGCCATACACTCAGGCAATTACAGCCGTGGCTGAGCCGCCATACACTCAGGCACCATGCACCAAAGAGCGAGGAACCACGGGTTTTCATTAAGCAAACAAAGTGAAGCAGTCCCCAGACCCTAGGCATTGAGTCAGCCACCTTCCGAGGAGCTACCAGGCTCCATCTGCACTCCACCTGGCACTGGGTCCCAGTCAGACTCCTTTCCTAACCCACTTTACAGTCTCGGCATGTCTAAATGTCCTCTCCATATTCTGACACGCTAAGAACACTGTACAGACTCACCCAGCAACATGCCAAAGAACCATGAGGGAAATCAAGGCCATAAAGCATGAACCTTGTCATCCATCATCAAAGCCTCACAAAAGAGTGAGGGGCCAGAAGGACGGCTCAGAAGGTAAAGGCACCTGTCACCTGACATAAATCTGATCCTAGAACCCACAAAAAGGTGGAAGAAAATAAACTTTGCAGAGTTGCCCTCTGACCCCCACACATGAGAGCACATGCTGGAAACCATCCATAAGAAGCATGCTGGAGTTCTCCTTCTTTTCATTCGTTTCTTTTTTGCTATTACATGTGTGTAGACATGAGTATGTCATACTGTGTACATGGAGGTCACAAGGCAACTTTTGGGAGACAGTTTGCGCCTTACACAAGGGGTCCAGGGATTCAACTCAGATCATCAGGCCTGTGTGGCAAGTGCTTACCTAACCTGTGTTAGGACCTGAAGACCTATGATGCACACTTTCTCACCAGAGAGAACAGACGTTTTTCAGAGTTATTTTGTTTCATGTGTAACGAATGTTTTGCCTACATGCATGTATGAGAACTATGCCCATGTTTGGTGTCCATGAAAGTCAGAAGAGGGTTTTGAATATGCTGGTACTGGAGTTACAGATGGTTGTGACCCACTATGTTCCTGAAAGAGCAACAAGTGCTCTTAACCACTGAACACAGATATAGTTTTAAAGATGACTGTGGGGGCTGGATGGTGGTGATGCACACCTTTAATCCCAGCACTAGGGAGGCAGAGACAGGCGGATCTCTGTGAGTTTGAGGCCAGCCTGGTCTACAGAGTGAGTTCCAGCACAGCCAGGGCTATACAAAAAAACCCTGTCTCAAAAAAACTAAAAAAAAAAAAAAAAAAAAGGGTGGGGGAGATGACTGCAGGGAGCCCCTCTGTCAGCCTGTGTGCCCAGGCTTCCTCTTCTCCATTTATGGGTTTAAACTTTCCAATGCTCACCTGGCAGCCCTAGAGCAAAGACCATGGCATAAGAATCTCACATGTCACTTACACTAGGCACATTATCTCCATCAAATTCTAAGTTATACTCCTTTCATTACATCAATAAGATTACAGCCTGAAGGCTAGGCAGTGGTGGCGCACACCCTTGATACCAGCACTCAGGAGGCAGAGGCAGGTGGATCTCTGTGAGTTCAAGGCCAGCCTGGTCTACAAAGTGAGTTCTAGGACAGCAGAGCTATTACACAGACAAACCCTGTCTAGAGAGGAAAAAAAAAAGATTACAGCCTGACACTGAAAGATCCTAACATCTTCTATGTTGTCACTAGTTGAGAGATCATAGAAGCCACAGAACATAGGAGAGGATGAACAGAGAAGTGCATCAAAGGTTGCTGGTGACAGTGACAAAAGGCTACCCACAGACTGNGAGAAAACACTGCCAATCAGACATCTGATGTTCCAGAGTATACAAACAACTACAATTCAACACCTCAAAAGCAAATAATCCAGTGAAAAACCATCTGGAATAGTGATTTCTTCTTCAGAAACAATATACAATGACATCAGCTTATAAAGATATGTTCCAGTCTGGGGCAGAAGCCTTACCAAGTAGCAGGCCCTGGGTTTGAACTCTAGCAGCTGTGGATAGGGCTATTCCACACTACTAACCATCAGAGAAATGGAAGGCAAATCCACAGTGAAATCACCTCATGTCCATCAGGACACACTGCCAGGGCATGGCGACAACTCTAATCTAGAGCTGAGAAGCTGAGGAAGGAGCATTGTGCCCAGCATGCATAAGGCTTGATCCTCAGAACTGCAATAACAAGTATTGTTGAGGATGTGGAGAAACTAGAATCCTGTACACTTCTGCATGGGAAAGTCAAGCAGTTGGCCAAAGTTTGAAAACAGAACTATCACATGAGTCAGCAATCTCACTCTGACTATATCCATCTAAAACAACAGAAACAGAATTGTGACAATATACCTGCACACCCGTGATTCCAACTACATAATTCACAAAAGCAAAAAGAAGTAGTCAATGCCCATCATTAGATGAGTGGACAGAAAAACCCAGTCCAGTGACAGTATCCCAGCCTTAAGATGGAAATCCTGCCACAAGCGACAACAAGGAGGAACCTTGACAGCAATGCAAAATCAAATAAGCCAGTCACAAAAAGATAGGTACCATATGAACCACTATGACATGAAGAACACAGCCACACTTACTAAAAGTTCAATGACGGTGGCTGTAGGCTGTGGAAAGAGAAAAGCTGTCTACTGTGTGAAGAGCTTCAGTTCTGGGGACACTCCACAGGGTGACAAAAGATGTTCAACACTATTCAACTATACACTTTCTCCAAAGCCAAAGAAAGCTGANGTGGTCCCAGGAAGGGAAACATAAATGGACAACATCCAAATGAGAAGACCCTTCTTCCCAGGGCAGTGGTTTTCAACCTTCCTAAGCTGCGACCCTTTAACACAGTTCCTCACGTGTGGTAACCTGCGACCACACAATTATTTTCACTGTTACTTCCTAATTGTAACTTTGCTACTGTTGTGAATTTTAATGTAAATATCTGTGTTTGCTGATGGTCTTAGGTGACCTGTGAAAGGATTGCTTGATCCTGAAAGAGTCGCAACCCACAGGTTGAGAACTGCTGTCCTAGTAGGACAGTGAGACTCTCTCTCTCCCTCTCTGAAATGGCATCTGTCTATAAACCAATGAGATCCAGGCCCAGCAATAGTACACAGAGAGATTCCCACACTGCTACTCAAAATGCAAGCTTCTATGACAAGGTAATGGTGTCTGTTCTCATCTATGCAATTCCAAGTATTGCTTCATCCATGAACATGAGGTAACATGTGAGCAGGTCACTGAACTTTCTAATTGTGATGATAAAACAGTGAAACTGAGCTAGACATCCTATAACAGAAAATGGCGAAACAAAGGGCCAATCATTCACAGACCAGAACTTTTCTCAGAACAAAATCTGGGAACAACAGCCAAAGCATACACCTATGCAAGAAAAAACTCAGCTGCAGAAGTTTATATGCAAGCGTGCCCCTTTTGTAAAAGATGATGNTAACAATAAATAATAATAATAATAATAATAATAATAATAATAATAATAATAATAACGTGTACAGAAGAAAAGTGAAGGAGTGTGCAAACTGCTGCTGACAGTCATTTTTAGGGACTACTGCAACTTTTGCTTTCTGTATAATGTTTCCTCAGGTAGGAGGCTGGTTCCAGAACCCTATGTACAGACAGCACAGGCTGCTGAATTGCCCTTGCCTTCTCTAGCAAACCTAACAACCGATACAATACCTGGTAAAATTCAATGCCTTGATCTGTTATGAAGACAATTTCAGTAGAACTGGTCCAGCAGAATCCTAGTATGTTGGCATTCTTGGTCTGGAAGAATTACAGAAAGAATGGTTTTAGCTGGCTGTGGTCACACATAGTGTGCCTATAACCCAGCACCTAGAGGTCAAGTGCCTATAACCCAGCACCTAGAGGTCAAGTGCCTATAGCCCAGCACCTAGAGGTCAAGTGCCTATAGCCCAGCACCTAGAGGTCAAGTGCCTATAACCCAGCACCTAGAGGTCAAGGCAGAAGAACCGGGAATTCAAGGCCATCCATGACTACATTTCAAGTGGGAGGCCAGTCTGAGCTACATGACACACTATCTCCAAAAATAAAAATTAACCAAAGGGGCTAGGGAGATGCCTCTGCGTAAGGCACCTGCTGCACAAGCACAAGGACCTGAGTTCAAATCCCCAGCACCCACATAAATCACCAAGAGTGGCCATAACTTCAGCTGGGGTGGGGGAGAGCAGAGACAGGAAAGTCTCTTGGGCTGGCTGGCCACCAGCCAGGTTCAGTAAGAGACCTGCCCCAAGGGTCTAAGATGGAGAGCACAGAGCAGGACTGAAGCGATTGCTTATACTGTTCTATTATTAAATAAAACTCGGGAGTCAGACATTGGGGTAAAAACCTGATTGATCAGAGAAGCAGTGGAAAAGGGACCCGTGACCTCCTCTCTCTCTCCTTCCTTAATCCAAAGGGGCCTGCAAGTCTTTCAATGCAAAGGGCCCACAAATCTTTCTAAGCCCCTCCCTACTACTTCCTGTGTCCTCTCTCTNTATATATATGTCCTGGGTCCTCTAAAACCTCTATGGCTAATTCTGTGTCAGCTAGTAGCTATCTCCGCCCTCCAACTCAAGGTAAATTTAACTGGCAGTCTCAGGAGTGTCAGAGTGCAATCAAAATATTCCACAACACAGGACACACCACATCCTCCACTGACCTGTGAAGGCATGCACATCTGCACACACTTGCATACTTATACCACACAGAAATAAAATTTATATTGTAGTTTTAAAATTTTTAAAGTTTCTAATTTTTTAATAAGAAAGGCTGTACAACTATTCCAACGCTCAAGGGCTCAGCTGTCACTGTCACTTATATGAATGAGTTTCTCAGAGTGGTTACTCATTAACAACCACAACCCCCCAACACACACACTGCCCAATAAGATCTCCCTATCATAACAGAGGCTGGCCTTGATCTCTGTAGCCTGGGCAGCCTGGAACTTGGGATGTGCGTCACCCTACCACATGTTGGGATTCAAATACTCTTTTAAATACAGCTTTCCCGATCTTTGTCCTAACCCAAGATTCTGAATCTTAGTTCCTTCGACTCTGCTGCACAGAGGAGGAAGCCTGTGTTTTATAGAGAGATAACACCCAGAGCACAGGAACTCCAACTTCTGCCTTTCACACTGCTTACATTCCCAGATATCACAATAACACACAACTTCTGCCTTTCACACTGCTGACATCCCCCAGCCATCACAATAACACACAACTTCTGCCTTTCACACCGCTGACATCCCCCAGCC
>LZPO01117473.1:34286-64829 GCA_001675575.1 Neotoma lepida
AGAGAGACAGAGACAGAGACAGAGAGACAGAGAGGAATGAGAGGGAGAGGAAAGACAGGCAAATTTCAGTGCACATGGAAGACAACATAGGTGTGGGCTCTGGAAGACAGATGTTCTCAGGTGCCTTCACAATCTGTGTGTGTGTGTGTGTGTGTGTGTGTGTGTGTGAATCAATGCATGATCCTGTGGCTTCTAAGAAGCCTGTAATTTACAACAAAGTTTAAAGATTAGGCAAAGTTTAAAATTTTAAGTGATGTTTAAAAGTTAAGTAACATAGGCTGGAGAAATGGCTCAGAGGTTAAGAGCACTGGCTGCTCTTCTAGAGGTCCTGAGTTCAAATCCCAGCAACCACATGGTGGCTCACAACCATCTGTAATGGGATCTGATTTCCTCTTCTGGTATGATGAAAAACAAAGCACTCATATACATAAAATAAACAAATAAATAAATATAAAAAATTAAGTAACACACATTGATGAATTTATTTCTTTCATCTTAAAGAGTCCTTTTATAAATAAAGTTATAAGGTGGTTTCATGAGGTGCCCTGTTCAGGCTTAGGGATGAGAGAGGAGTGCTGCCATGAGACTCGAGGTTAAGAAATTATGGCCCTAAGCAAGCATAGCTCCCTTGCTGTGTTTAACGTCCTTGTTTGTGTGTGATGTATAGACACGCATTATCTCTGCAGGCATCGGTGGCCTTGTCAATTGTGTGGAAGTTTCCTGTCAGTCACCAGGAAAGACAAACTAGATCCTAGCATAAGAATTTCTTCCCCTTCTTGTCCCTTCATATTCCCCATCTTTCTACCTTGCCCCATGTACACTTGTATCTATTCCCTGTATGCTACCCATTCTTCCTAGCAAGCTTTGAACACATGTCACTGCCTTCTGATGTTGGGTCTGGGAATTGCACAAATATTGAAGATGAGGCCACCAAAGTTAGATGAGCAGAGGCAACTTTATTCCTTCACCATGGGGTACCAGAACTTCTAACTAGTTAGAGCTGCAGGCAGGTATCTGGCTCCATGACCCTGAGAAGGGACCTTAAGTGTCTTTTTATAGCAAAAGACTATATGCAGGGTGGTCTATATATGCATACAGGCTATAGGCATACAATTTTTCATATTCCTGGGCTCTTCATTGACCTGATGTATGTAAATGTTCTGGGTTACAATGCAAATTTCTTTGCATATTTGCATGCATATAGAGTAAGTGTGATGAGGAACGAATAAGGATGTTTGTTGTCTTAGACTTTTGGGTGATTTGGGTTTCTTTTTCCCACTTAAAATACTAAAGTATTGTTCGCATTTTTTAAACGGTAGCGTGTAACTTTGAGTCTAGGTGGAAGGAGTTTAAACTGCATCATGATGGCCTGCTGTCCTTTTTAATAAAACACAACATGTCCAAGACCACCCTACCCTCACTCATCTTGTTCCCTGGGTGCTGGAGTGCTGGAAACAGTGGTGCCAAGCTGAAGGCATGAGGATTAAGGATTTACCACAGCAGAACAGACATGGCAGACAGTTATTAAAGAAAATGCTGGGCTGGAGAGGTGGCTTAGAGGTTAAGAGCACCACCTGCTCTTCCAGACGTCCTGAGTTCAATTCTCAGCAACCACATGGTAGCTCACAACCATCTATAATGAGATCTGGTGCTCTCTTCTGGCTTGCAGGCATATATGCAGGCAGAACACTGTATACATAATAAATAAATAAATCTTTTTTAAAAAATTGAAAAACAAAAAAGGACAAGCCAGGTGGTGGTGGTGCACACCTTTAATCCTAGCACTTGAGAGGCAGAGACAGGCAGATCTGAGTTGGAGGCCAGCCTGGTCTACAGAGTGAGTTCCAGGACAGCCAGAGTTACACAGAGAAACCCTGTCTCAAAAAAAATAAAAACCTCAATAAAAATATTATGTTAAATAAAGAAATACATAAATAAGCACAAACACAAAACAAAAAATTGAAAATAATTGTTTTAATTTTTTTTAGTAAAAGAGGCAGAGACACAGTGGATGAATTCTGAGAGAATTGCCTCCTGAAAGGGAACAGTAATACGATGGTTAGTGTTATTAACTTGACAGAATCTAGACTCACCTGAGAGATAGAATTCCTGGCACATTTGTCAGGGGATTGTCTTTGTTATGTTAATCAGCACCTGACTTTTCTGGCTGGTACCATTCCCTGTCTGGGACTGCGGACCCCTAGCTGAGCACGGGCTTGTATGCAGATGTAACATGACCAGCTGCTTCAAGCTACAGTTGCCTTTCTTCCCTGCTATGATGGACCACACCATGAACTATTGAGCTGAAATGAACCCATCCTCCCTATCACATCAACAGGAAGACACCAGGCAGTAGCTCCGTATACAGTTGAGGTCAATCATTGGCTGTATGTGCCATTTGTGTGGAGTCTGCATCTGGCTAGACAAGTGGGCATCTCACTGTTCTGCTAAGTAGTGAGTTTTACAGCACTACTTGTCCTTTGTGAGAGTGGGCATTTAGGGTAAGGCACAAGTCATTAAAGGTTAAGCTCAGATGTTTGGATCAGACATCCTATGACGTCCTAGCTGTNAAGGTGGGATTTTCTGCTTTTATTTCTGGTCTTTTTATCTCTATGACTGGATATCATATCAAAATCCTTGCACAGGCTAGGCAACTCAACCACTTGCCTCACCTCCAACCTCTAGTGTTATTTCTTAACCACAAGAGATGAAATTCAATTCAGAAAGTGCCCTGTCTATGTTAGAATTAAAACAACACCTCCACCCTCAACCATGAGAAATTGAGACCACAAGAATTCATAATAGACCTTTGGAAAGAATTCATTCATATTTTATCTTATTAATTGTTACGGTTGAGGCCAGCCAGAGCTACATGGTGAGACCCTATCTAATTTTATTNGTTTTAATTATATATGTATATGTTTGTGCCTGTGGGGGGTATGTGCATGGGAGTACAGATGCCCTCAGAGGCCAGAAGAGGGCATTGCATCTCCCTGGAGCTAGAGTTACAGGCACATGTGAGCTGCCAATTGTGGGTGCTGGGAACTAAACTTGGGTCACCTGAAGAGCAGGAAAGCTCTCTTAACCACTGAGCTGTCTCTTCAGTCCCTTCAGCCACTTAAAACTACCGTTATCTGTAGGGGCTAATTGTATGTTGTAAATATACGGCTAGCTCAATTATTTTAATTTTATCAAAATAGCTTTATTTACAAGCAACTTACAATCCAGGGCGAAACAAGGACGGACACGAAAGCGATCCAGCGGTAAACTCTCTGCCTTCTAAGGTCGCAGCAGCGAGGAGTTAGACGGCAAGAGAGGTGAACCCGGAACGCTCTCAGTCAAAAGGCAGGCGAGACGGGACAAGGGACAGGTCATGTAGCTGCCTCGATTTTTCAAGGGGCTCAGGTGTTTTGCCACGCCCTTAAAAGGGGAGGTGCTGGCCACGTAGCTGAAGCCCAAATACCTATCCACTACATCTCCCCCTTTTTTTCTAAATAAGNAAAAAAACCTCATATTTTAGGTCTTCTCACATAATTCAGTTGCTTCTTCATGACTCACTACTATTCTTTGTCCAATTCAATGTATCAGCAATAAACTATTTTTTTTAAGAGGCAGGGTTTCTCTGTGTAGCCCTGGTGAGTGCTGGGATTAGTCATGCACCACCATGCCCTGCTTAGTAACACACTCTTATTGCCCCTTTGGGACTTCATTTCTCTTNAAGCTTTTGTGCAATGTAGAACATGTATTATATAAAGTTGTATGCTTTCTTCCTAGTCATCTACTGTATGGTAAATTAATTNTTGTGGGTCAGAGCAATAGCTAGAAGTTAAGAGCATTTGCTGCTTTTCCAGAGAACCCAAGTTCAGTTCCCAGTACCCATGTTGAGGGGCTCACAGCTGCTTGTAAATCCAGTTCCAGGGGATCAGACACCACTGGCTTCTGTGAGCATCTGCGCTAATTGTGACAGACACATAAATAAAAATAATTAAATAGCCAGGCACTCGGGAGGCAGAGACAGGCAGATCTCTGAGTTCGTGGCCAGCCTGGGCCACGATTGCGTTTCAGGAACGGTTCCAAAGCTACACAGAGAAACCCTGTCTCAACCCCCCCTCAAAAATAATAATAATAAAAATAAATCTTTATAAAGAGAATATTAATTCCTGCACCCAACAAGGCCTCTGAGAGGGTGAAGTTGAAGTTCTCTCTCCTATAGCTATGAGGGTAAAGGAAGAGAGAAAGTTCCACAAAAATTAACTTAACTGGGCAACCATTTTGTGCTTGTTTATGACAAACTTACTAACTAGTTAGGGAGTTCACGTCCTGCTATTGAGTGTTTTCTCTTCTGGGACAATTAGCAAGAATAAGACATAATTCCCTGTCATGTCTACCCTGTGCATTTGCTTTTAGCCTTTGAGCCTGTGGTGGTTTGAATGTAATTGGCCTGCATTATCTCATAGGGAGTGGTACTATTAGGAGGTGTGGTCTTGTTGGAAGAAGTTGAAGGGGATGGGCTTTGAGGTTTCCTATGTTCAGGATGCCACCCTATAGCAAGACTTTCTTTTGGGCTGCCAGCTCCCTAGTAATGACATGGAGACATTTTTTAATTATGAAATCTTGGCCTTAGTTTAGGCTTGTCCCACTAGCTCTTAAATTAACTTAACCTGTTTCTATTAATCTACATTTTGCCACATGGCTCTTTACCTCTCCTCAGTACTGTGAGTCCAACTTGCTCCACGTCTCACTGGCGAAATTCCACCTCTCTGCTTCCTTCCTCTGAGTTCCTCTCTCCCGGGAAATCCCACCTATCCTCTCCTACCTAACTATTGCCGCTCAATTCTTTATTAAACCAATCAGGTGCCTCAGGCAAGTGAGGCAAAACATAGACCCATCTTCACATAGTGTAAAAAAAAATCCCAAACCACTGCCCAGTGTCTCAGTTGACTTCCTGTTACCTACAAGTCAAGATGCAGCCAGCACCACATCTGCCTGCATGCCATCATGCTCCCCGCTATGATGACAATGGACTGAACCTCTGGAACTGTAAGCCACCCCAATTAAATGTTCTCTTTTAAGAGTTGCNGTGGTCATGGTGTCTCTTCACAGCAATAGAAACCNCAGCTAAGAGAGAATTTGGTACNAGTGACTGGAGTATTGCTGTGATAGGCCTGACCATGTTTTTGTTTGGAGGAATGTGGACTTTGGTACTTTGGGTTATAAAAATAGTGGAATGCTTTAATCACTGCTTAATGGGCCATACTAGTAGGAGCATGGAAGAAAGAAGTGCTAAGAGTTATTTGAATTGTCAGGGGTTCACTCTAGAGATTTCAGAGGAAGAGGATTTTAGTATGTTGCCTAGAGATTTTTCTTGTGATAGAAAACATCTTTTTTGGTGAAGAAAATGGCTTTTTTTTTTTGCCCTTTTCTGAAGAGTCTGTCTGAGGCTAAAATGAAGAGATTTGGATTAATTCCATTGGCAGAGGAAATCTCAAAACAGCCTAGTATAGGCTCTGCTGTGTGGTTACTAGTGTTAATGATTATAAAGATTCATATTGAAAAGGAGCAAGCTGAGCACAAGGTAAATTACAAAATGTAAATTTTAAGGAGAAAAGGAGCACTAGGAAGTGGAATGGAGCTAAGTCCTGTGTTCAAGGAGATAAATGGATTAAGAAATGGAATATAGGGAGTGGTAACCTCAGGGTGAGATCCCATCCAGTTAAATTTCCAACTTGTGAAAAGGAACTAAAGAAAAGCTTAGAGCCAGGTNTGGTGGGGCACNCCTTTAATCCCAGCACTGGGAAGGCAGAGGCTGGCAGATCTCTGTGTTTGAGGCCAGTTTGTTCTACAGAGTGAGTTTCAGGACAGGAAAGCTTAGGCAAGGAAGGACAGAAAGCTGGTGAAGATATAATTGAATGAAGGGGTCATGTTCCAACCCTAGTAAACAGCAGAACTTGGCAGCGTCGGCCATGTGGTTCTGGCTTTAGAGTTAAGGAAAGAAGAAATGGGTTATGAAATTTACCTCAGTGCCTAAAGAAAGCCGACGAGACCAGGCATGTGTCAAGGGTGTCCCTGAATGGAAACCTAGTAGAGAGGCCATTGCATGAAGCTGTGAAGTTGAAGCCTAGGTTGCTGTGGAGATCCCAAGATGCCTGAGATGCCAGAGTCATGGGATATCTGCCAAGGAGAGCTGCTAATAGGAAGTGCAAGCAGCCCAAGAGAAAGAAATGTGATGCAGTCAACAAAGCTGGAGCTCTGAAGAGCACTTTGACATCAGACATGGAGATGCAGAGTTCGGAGTTTGCCCAGCTGGTTTTTGGTCTTGCTTTGGTCCAGTATTTACTTGTTATGCTCTGTAGGTGGACTTTTCTTTCCTGCCTGCCAGTACCCAAATAACTGACAAGGAGATTCGATATTAATTATAAATGCTTGGCCAATAGCTCAGGCTTATTACTAACTAGCTCTTACAACTTAAATTAACCCATTTCTATTAATCTACACTCTGCCACATGGCATTACCTCTCTTTCATCTTGCACCTCCTGTTTCCTCTCTGTGTCTCTCTGGCAACTCCTGTGACTCTGACCTTCTTTCCAGTGTCCTTAGTCTGGTTTTCCCTCCTAACCTTATCAGCTATTGGCCAGTCAGCTTCTTTATTAAACCAATCACAGCATAATTTACACAGTGTAAAGGAATAGTCCACATTTCCCCCTTTTTTGTCTAAATAAAAAAGGAAGGTTTTAACTTTAACATAGTGAAATTATATACAACAAAACCAGTATCAAGTTAAGAAATACAGTTACAATGTTCAGTCTATTTGTATTTGGCAAAATTAGAGAAAATACTCTTATTAATCTTTGTGAGTCTAAAGTTTTATACCTAGTTTACCTTTTATTATAACTAAGGAAAATTTTAATTATGACTATCTTCAGCTCCATCAAAGACCCAAGAAGGATGAAATGTTACCTAGCAACAGGGACATCTGGCTGCCTCGACAGTCATCCTAGATTCTTCTGTAACATTCAGGCATCCAATTTTGCCCTACAGGCCTGCTATATCTGTCAGACATTTCTGAGAAGCAGGGAATTTTGAAGGCCTATCCTACCTTGTCTTGGCAAAGTTTGGCAGTAACTTTCTTTTGCATCCTGCTGGTCCAGTTTGGGCAGCATACTGTCAGCAATTGAGGCAAGGGCAATTTCTTTGTCCAAATGGCTAGCTTTTGTCATAAAGAAAGCAAACTCCATACAGAGTTTCTTCAATGCCCTTTTGAAGTAAATGGGTGCTATCAAGAGCAGATGTATTTCACTCTCAGGAAAAGCTTTAGGTTATTAAACATCAAATGCCATATTTTGTAGATCTTTGAAGTGTTGGAAGACCATCTTGTAGCCAGAAGTTTCTCCAGTCCTGCCTGGCCCCGTGGTCAGGACAAATCTCTCACACCCGCATCCCTCAGCCACTTGGTCCCAAGTAAACACGCAGAGGCTTACATAATTTACAAACTGTATAGCCTAATGGCTCAGGCTTCTCATTAGCTAGCTCTTACAACTTAACTCAGCCCATTTCTATTAATTTATATGTTGCCATGTGGCTGTGGCATTACCAGTCTGCTGGCATTTTGTTGTTCCTTCAGTAGCAGCTCACAGCATCTGCCCTACTCTCCTTTTCTTCTGCTCTCTCTCCAGTTTAAATGTACCGCCTCACCTTATTCTACCTCACCATTGGTCAAACAGCTTTATTTATCAACCAATCAGAGCAACACATATTCACAGTATACAGAAAGATATCCCATATATATCTGTGTATGACCTTGTAAACATACCTAACATGACTATAAGTTTGACTATTATAAGTGACTATTAATCTGTATTTTTAAATTATATATTATATTTTTAAATGAGTTGCATAAACACAATACCTCAAACAAGAGTAGAAACATACATATAGTATAGTAAAAATAACTTTAAATTTGTATCAGTATACCAAAATCCATATCAATGTAAAATATTTTGAGATTACTAGTTGTTTTTTGGATTAATGTAGATTCAATAATCTACCCTTTTATTCTATNATTTCTGTATCCCCCCCTTTTTCTTTTCAGAAGAAGATCTCTGAATCTAATCACCTTTGTTCAGCTTTTTTTTCTGACCATTACCAATAAGAGCTTGTAACAAACCCCTCTTAAATTATAAAAAACATCCATAACCAATATTTTGTGAATGTGGGCATTGTTCTCCAGACTACTTCCTGTTGACTGGGAGTGCTGGTATCTTTGGGGGAATCTTGAGAAAACTGAGATAATAATGAAGTCTAGGCTGGAGTAGTCTGTGAGGTTGGATCATCTGAGTCAGCAGCCTTGAAGCTGATTTGGATGCAGAATTTTGAGGAGACTGTAACAGAGGCATTTTGAAATGCTGGATCACCTGGGCCATCTGTTTTATTGGTGTTTGGTTCCCTTGTTTTGAAAATACATAAAGTTTTAAAGTTTGGAATATGTGGTGTGCACAAGTTAGTTAAAGATGGTTTTTTGTTTTGTTTGAGCAGGTAGAATATACGTTATGTGTCTTGTAGTTCTTCTAGGTTTATTTTTTTTTATGTCTGTAGCCAGGACTTTAGGGGTTCTTCCCTGATCAAACCTGATTTTCTTTCACCCAGAATGAATCCACAGCTTCTTATTTCCTGTGTAAATAAAAGCATAACCTCTCCCAAAAAGCAACATACCTTTTGACTTCAATTTTGAAGTCAAGATATTTTTAAAATATATAGGTTGGTTTAATCTAGCAACTTTTATAATCTAGTGTCTCTTAGCAGCCAAAAAATTCAAAGACAACACAATAACATACAGGATCCAGACTCCGTGTATTTCCCATCTTTATGTGGCTTTTTTCTTTTATATTACTTTTTAAGGACTATATATTTCTTTTTTATGACTGTCTATACCCCTTTTCTTTTTTCTCTCAAGCTTTTATATATTTTTAAACACACTGTAACCCATTTAGAGGTTTTTTTCGGTCTGAATCTGTCCTTACTTCGTATCTGTAATCTTTTTCTGACTGCATGAGCCTTTAAAATGCTAAGAGGCATTGCTAGAAACTCCGCCTCTATTTGGCAGCTGGCTCTGCTCTGCTTGGTTCCCTGAGAACCTAGTTTAATGGCAGAGGTACCAGCACAAGCCACATTTACTGCCCCAACTCTGGGAAGGTTTTGGGTCCATGCTACCACTGAGTAGTGCACTGCCTGCTGCTCATAAAACCCATTTAAATGTTCAGTAATAAGGCCTCTTAAAAGAGCCATGATTGTTTTTGCTGCTAGCATTGAGCCAGGAAGCCATATCCTAAAGGATTCATACCTCTGCTCGTACTAGCAAACAAAGCCTACCCAAGAAAAGACAGTTACCAAGAAGGCACACTTGACTCTGTTTTTGTTTGCTTAGAATCCTTTTTTAAGCTTTGTCAGGTCTTATGTGGAAATTCCAGCCCCACGTTGGGCGCCATTTGTTGACGGACTTATTTTCCCACCTGCCAGTTCCCAAAACCATCACAGAGACTCAATATTAATTATGAAAGCTTGGCCAATAACTCAGGCTTATTACTAACTAGCTCTTACAACTTAAATTAACCCATTTATATTGGTCTACATTCTGCCATGTGGCATTACCTCTCTTTCATCTAGCACCTCCTGTTTCCTCTCTGTGTCTCACTGGTGACTCCTCTGACTCCACCCAGACTTAAAATATTGTTGAGATTGTTATAGACTATGGGGAATTTTGAAGTTGGGCTAAATGCATTGTGCATTATGATATTGTTACAAGCCTATGAGTGCCAGGGGGTGGTTTGAATGTAATTGGACCCCATAATCTCATAGAGAGTGGCACTATTAGGAGGTTTGGCTTTGTTGGAGTGGGTATGGCCTTGTTGGAGGAAATGTGTCACTGTGGGGATGGGCTTTGAGGTTTTCTATGCTCAAGATACTGCCCAGTGTCTCAGTTGACTTCTTGTTGCCTATTAGCCAAGATGTAGTCAGCACCACATCTGCCTGTGTGCTCCCGTGCTCCCCACCATGATGATAATAGACTGAACCTCTGAACTGTAAGTGAGCCACCCCAATTAAATATTTTCTTTATAAGAGTTGTGTGGTCAAGGTGTCTCTTCAAAGCAATAGAAACACTAACTAAGACAAAGCCACACAGTTATAATCAAGCTTTTATACATTTAAAGTATAGTTAAACATCTGTTCATATGTGCCAAGTACTTTTAGGATGCTTGAAACAACAGTGAATAAAGTAAGTAACAACTGTCTTATAACTGTTAATGTGTAATATATATAAACAGATGAGGACAATGGGTGTAAAAGGCACAACTTCTCTGGGAAGACAGATCAGTCAGTGCCAGAAGGAGTGAGGGAGTGGTTGCTTCACTATCACAGTTACCATGGTATAGCCAGCATCCAACACCACCTTAAATGCTTCCTGCTTCCTAGGACTTATGGCCTTCCTAGACCTGGGAAGCAGGGACTTCCCAAGGTGCACAAGGCTGCCCCATGAACTGATGATAGNACNTGATTAAATGCAATTTCAGAGTATAGGTGACATTTATGCAAGAAAAACAAAACAAAGCAAAAAGCACAACTCTAACTTCAAAGGAGATGAGATAGTTTATTATGAAATGAAATATGAATGACCATGGCCCAGGAACATAGTTGTAGCTTTACTCAAATACCATGTTCCAATGTGGAAGCAGTATCATTTTTGTAGTAATAACAAAGAAAATCATAAATTAAGTCACTTTTTAAAAATACACTGGTGGAGCTGGGTGGTAGTGGTGCATACTTTTAATCCCAGCACTCGGGAGACAGGGGCAGGTGGATCTCTGAGTTCAAGGCCAGCCTGGTCTACTGAGTGAGTTCCAGGACAGCCAGAGCTACACAGAGAAACTCTGTCTAGAAAAACCAAAGCCAAACCAAACCAAAACAAACAAACAAAAAAAACAGGAAAACAATCAAAAAACAAAAACAGAAGCCCTGGTGAAAACATTAGGTAGGTTGATTGAAGGAAGAGAGAAAATCCCTGCTTTGGGCCTGGATGCTATCTGATGACATCCTCATGTATTGATCAGTAGAAACTAAGGTTTTGATAAATCAGTACATTTCAAAAGGATTTATCTGTTAGTCACAGGATGCTAGGTTAGATAAAGAGGTGGTAAGGTGTGGTAGGACAGGCCCATAGGGTCCAGGAAATTGGCTCAGACCAGTTGCCAAGGCATGNACATAACATACTCCTTATGAGCCAACCTGGGGTCTGCCTGAGGGCCTAGCAACAGGAGCTGTCAGAGTTCCTGATTGATGTCAGAGTTCCCGATTGTGCCCAGCCAATGAAAGACAACCACACAGACTGGGTGCTGGGAGGAGGGTAGATAAGGCCTTCCTTGTTATTGAATAAAGGAGTTCTTTATTTGCCTTCAACNGGTCTTCCAGTGTCTGTGCCATTGATGCCGCACCTTCTCACCCCCTCCCCTGAGGGAGCCCTTAGGATCCAAGCAACATCTGGTACTTGAACATGGGGCTTCTGTTACTTTGTTTCTCCCAGCGCAGGTTCTGATTGTCTCCCTCTCTTCACTCGCCATGCTGGACAGCGCCCCCAAGATGGTGTGTTTTGGTGAGAAGGCCCCTCAGTGTTGTGTTCTTTCAGTCCTTTTGGCAGGTAAGCATTGGGGCCCCCACTTCTTTTGTGTTGTCTGTCATGTTTGCCTGCCCATCCCGTTAGGAACCAAGGCTCGGCTCCCGATCACCATCCCTCATCCAGAGACACTGTGTGGGCATATGGTCGTGGCCCAAAAAACCATGAAAGTCCCCCACTAAGCACAGGACATAAGGAGCCGATACAAATTTTCATCCTGTTGAAAAGATGGGTAATGACTTCATCCCCCCACCACTTCCCTGTCAGATATCTCTATGATAGCCAATGATGAGGAGACAGACAGTTTGGGCCCCCNAAAATCTGTCAGTTTAGGCCTCACAAAATCTGTCAAGGAGAACTTAGCTGTTGGTTTGGTCTCCGGGAAATCTGTCAGTTTGGGCCCCAGAAATCTGTCAGTTTGGGTCCCAAGATATCTGTCAGTTTAGGCCCCACAAAATCTGTCAAGGAGAACATAGTTGTCAGTTTGGGCTCTGGGAAATCTGTCAGTTTAGGCCCTGTGAAATCTGTCAAGGAGAACGTAACTGTCAGTTTGGGCCCTGCAAAATCTGGCAAGGTGAACATAGCTTTCAATATGGGCCCCCTGAAATCTGTCAAAGAGAATGTAGCTCAGTTTGGGTCCCGCCAAATCTGTCAAAGAGAAGGCAGCTGTCATTAAGTCATGTGATGCTACCCCCTCTGCTCCACCATCACAGCTGGCAGCTACCCCTCCATTGAGTATTCTTGAGGCAATCTACCCCAATACCAGCATGCCTCAGGAGGTTGCTACTCTTCCAGGTGCCAGATGTCTTACAACCCTCACAGTCTGCACCACTGTCAATCTGTAGGCCCATAGAAGCCTTCCCAGTCAACATGGGCCCAAATGCCAATGCCTAGCCCTGGATTCCCACCCCCATAGCTGATCTCTCCCTCATCAGGAAGGCAGCCAATGAGTCAGGCTCAGATTCCCCCTACTTTCATCAGGTCCTTGCTCAATGGTCCATCCAGTTACAAACTTATTTCGATTGGTACCACTTGCTTAAAGTTGTGGTTGGAGCCTGCAGTCTTTCTCAGTTGGAGATCAGCCTATGATGATCAGGCAGAATCCCAGGCCTGGACGAACATCTTACTTAATGTCCAGGTGACCTATGATATGCTCACAGGGCATGGGGAATATGTTGGTCCTGTGCATGAGGCACAGATTGGCTTGAATGCCTATTTTCAACAGGTCTTGGACCTGGCCCTCAAGGCCCTCAGACCCTGTACTCCCTGGGACCCCTCTGCTTAATTTTGCAATCTTATCCAACAGCCTGGGTAGCTCTTTACTGTCTTCCTGGCCCATGTCAATGAGGCAGCAGAGCGCAGAGTGGATATCCCCACCAGAGATATGCTGATTAAACAACTGACTTGGAAGGGGCTCAATACTCAAACCCGTAATGCAGTTGCAGCCATGCAGAATGAGGACGTACATAAGTGCAGGCCACCAGAGATCTTGACCCCAGCACTGGTCCCATTGCCGATCTTACTGCCTCCCTGGATGCTCACCTCACTGACAGGTAGCATGCTAATGACACCCCTAAGAGTCCCCAGGTAGCTAGAACTTGCTGGGGAGGTGGCAAACCAGACCATTTGTGGTACAACTGCCCCTGGGCAAAACCTAGGACTGGATGCCCCAGATGCAATAAAGGATTTCATTGGGCAAAGGATTGCAAGTCACAGCCTGCTGAAACACCAGCCCCTTTAAACTCCAGGTGGGGCGCTCCTCCGCCCTGCCAGTAAGAGGAGGCTCTGGTAATCCAAAAATCTTTTGGACAATTTCCATTTTTCCACACTCCCCAATGCTAGCCATCTATCTTNATGGACAAGCTGTCAAAGGTTTGGTTGACATGGGTATGGATACTACCATTTTAACTAAGACTGAGGTGCTTCACTTACCTCATTGGAAGTTTAAACCCTATCCCCCCCATCAGTGGTGTGGGAGGCCAACAAGATTCTAAGATGACCACTCATCTGGTTCATTGGAAGGATCTTGATGGCAATCAGGGAGCCATTCACCCTATCATTTCCAATGTACCTAGGAACCTGTGGGGCAGAGATATTTTGGAGGATATGAGTGTTGTCCTAACTATAGATGACAGGGCCTTTTTGATGACATTGAGGTCCATGAAAAGGCAAGTCTTGTGGTCCTCGACCCTGCACGAGATCTGCACCCTCAATTCTAAGGGCCACTGACCCCATGAGACCCACCGCCATCAAGCCCCCAGCCCCATTCCATTGACATGGCTCTTGGATCAAGAAGTATGGGTGGAACAGTGGCCTATAATTGAACCCAAACTGTCAATCCTAAAGGAATTAGTTGCTGAACAATTAAAGATGGGGCACATTGAACCATCCACAAGTAAACATAGCACCCCCATATTTGTTATCCCCAAGAAATTGAGATGCTCCAGCCTCCTGCAGGATCTTCGTGTAGTTAATGGTCTAATGGAAAAAATGGGGTCTACACAGCCAGGCCTCTCTCACCCTAGTGTGATTCCTCCATCTTATTATAGATTAGTTTTAGATATTAAGGATTACTTTTTTCAAATTCCCCTGGCACCACAGGATCGAGATCATTTTGCCTTTACTGTGTGGGAACCTAATATGCATAAACCAGCTAAGAGATATCAATAGACTGTTTTGCCCCAAGGAATGAAGAATAGGCCCACTATTTGCCATGGAAGATTTCCCATACTACTATCAGCCCTACAATCCTCTGTGGAGAGGACCAACAGAGCTCTTAAGGAGCTGTTGGCAAGGACTATCTTACCAGAGGCTAGGAGAGATCCTCATCTGGCCTTAACAGGGGTCCTTTTCCATATGAACTTTCTCAGTTTTGATGACAAGGGACTTAGCCCAGCCTACAAGCACTGGGCATCTCTGCTGAGGAACACACCCCTGCCCCTGGTGAGATACAGAGATCCTATCTCCCTCCAATGTTAGCCACCAGCCCCCCTGCTAACCCATGGGAGAGGGTGTGCTTGTGTTTTTCCTCAGAGTGCCACTACACCCATATATTTCCCAGCAAAAGATGTGCGCTTGGCCATAGATCAGCCTGCTTCCACCAAGGAGAAAATCACCCTGGATGGGTAATGTATATACTCCTCTTTCTTGCTCTCATTGCCCCTCTAAAGGCTGAAGACTTGTGGACCCTCACTTTTCCTCATTTTGTATGACACATTATGAGGAACAATAGTTTAGCAGGCCAGGAGCTAACTAAATAAATTAAGGGCCCATGGTCAGCTAAATTTCTGTATTATCCATTATAGCTAACACACGAAATTTTCCAATTAAATCAGACAAGAGCACAGGTTATGGCCTTTGACTCTTTATTTTTTGAAAAGATTTGGCATGATATAAAGAGGCTGTTTGATCCCTCCTGGATTTCACTTATGTTTTGAATGGTGGGGTGGTGCTTTTGATCTTTCTCCTTTTTAAGTGTCTCCTACAGCACATCCAATAACAACAGGTAGCCACTCAGGTGACTCTATAGGTGTTAATGGCTCTTAGACATCCAATTCATAGCCCTCCACAGGAGGTTATGCATGCCTGGCTTTCAGAAATTCAAAAGGCTGCTGCCTGGTACTTCCCACCCAGGGTGACTCCCAAGGGATGGACACTTTTCGAGGGCTGGTAGTCAAAGATGGGTAAGGCACAGTCCAGTTGCTGAACCTCCCTGAGGTAGGGTCAACAAGGCTGGAGCAAAGAACTCCGACTCCTGCTGAGTGCCCATGTAATAAATAAAAGGGTGGATATGTAGTAGGACAGACCCATAGGGTTGAGGAAATTGGCTCAGACCANTTGCCAAGGCATGCACATAACATATTCCTTATGAGCCAACCTGGGGTCTGCCTGAGGGCCTAGCAACAGGAGTTTCTGATTGATGTCAGAGTTCCCGATTGTGCCCAGCCAATGAAAGACAACCACACAGACTGGGTGCTGGGAGGAGGGTAGATAAGGCCTTCTTTGTTATTGAATAAAGGAGTTCATTATTTGCCTTNAATGGGTCGTCCAGTGTCTGTGCCATTGATCCCGCACCTTCTCACCCCCTCCCCTGAGGGAGCCCTTAGAATCTAAGCAACAGTAAGGAACAGCTATGGCAGGAGCTAACAATAGGCCAAGATGAATTGTAAGTAGGCTCTGAGTCTGCAGTATTCCAACTTCTGCATAATCATAGAAGTCACATTCAGTTGATCAGCTCTGTGATTGACCAGATCAGGTTCAGTGGGAGGTGCAGCCTCACTCTGGGAACTTTTGTTCACAGTGATGAAAGCCTTTGCCTTGTCCATGTTAGCACATCTATTAGTATCTATTCAAACTCATGTTTGGGCAGCCATGTTGGTGAGACTATGGGTGTAGCTTCTGACATTTCTAAGATACACAACAGTAATGAAAAAGAGGCCGTGACATTGAAAGAGAACATGGAGGGGTATATGAGAGATTTTTGAGAGAGGAAAGGAAAGGGGGAAATGATGTAATTATATTATGATCTCAAAAAATTCCTCTTAAAGCCTATGCGACTCCTCCCTTACTGTCCTATATCTAGCACTGTAGAGGAAAAACAGCTGCCACATTACAAGGGCACTCAGGCAGGACCCTGGAGATTGCTGTCTTCTTAAAACTGAGCCTACTGCAAGTAAGTAGCTTGCAAGTCGATCAGTTGGTTCAGTAGTCAAAAGAAAGGGTGCAGAACATGTTACTCCCAAATATTCCACTCTGGCGTACTGTTTTGAGAAATCGGATTCAGCAACAGCTGTAAGAAACACTCCTAACTTTCCTAAAAGGGGGAGATGAAACCCAGCATGGGGAGGGCACCCTTCCTGAACCACATTCTTATCAATAGAGGTGCGAAGTCAAGCTGGAGGAAATTTGTATAAATCAGCCTCGTTAACTAACCTTTCCTTTCCTAGTCATCTTGGCATAATTAACCCATTGTGATGTTTTTCTGTAAGATTAGCAGCTACACATGAATGTACTGATATTTAATTATCTGCGGTCCCATGGCTCTGCAGTCAATGAATGCCTCACCCAGCCGTGGCCTGGAGGGCCTTCCAGTCCTGTGGCTCAGCTCTGCCGAGGCCACAGGTTTAAGTCTTTATGGTTCTATTTACCAACAAAGACTTGGAAGTCAGATGTGGGAGTGCAGACCTCCTAGATCAGAGAAGCCTAGAAGCAACCAGGTGATCTTGCTTTTTGGCTGGAGACCCAGCAAGAGAGGTGTCTCTTCACTTGTCCCAAAACAAAAGGAAGTGCCAAACTCAAGTCCCGCCCTTTCCTTCCTGTGCATCTTCTTTATCCAAATTGCTGGCTTCTCTATGGCCAATTCCGGTCAGCTAGTTGCCAGATCTGCCCCCTGATTCAAGGTAAGCTTTATTTAACAGTCAATTAAAAGCACCTCAACACTCCTGCCTTGTCTCCTTTCCTCATGCACTTACCTCTTGCCTTGGTATCTGTTCCATTCTGTTCTCTGTGAAGAGACATCATGGCCAAGGTAACTGAGAACAGGAAGCATTTAATTGGGAGCTTGCTTAAAGTTTTAGAGGGTTAGTCCATGATCATCATGGCAGGCAGCAGAGAGGCATGGTGTTGGAGCTGTTAGTATTTAGACCCTCCCCTGGCCCACCCAGCATCCTGACAACATCCCCTCCTACGTAGTAAAGTTCCCTTTAAGAGAAAACTCCCCCCCCATTCCCATGAGGTGCCATCTCTTCTCTCTCTCTCCTCCTTCCCTCCCTTCCCATCTCCCTTCCCCTTTTAGGGCACGTGACTGACACCTGCATGACGTGTCTTTCCTGAGGCTCTCACCTGCTATGACTGCCACATGCTGTATTCATGGTGTGTTTCTTTCTCACCCACTGTGGGGCTTCTCAGCTCCAACTTGCCAAAGCCTCTCCTTACTTTTACAACATTGGTGCTATGTGACTTGGCCGAGGNCCTTCTGGTGCTTTCTCCTGCCTGCCAGCAGCCTGAGACCTGCAACACTCACTTCACAATCAGTAAGCCCCCTACCCCTTCTGGCCATTTCTCACGAAGATTTGTCTCATTTTGACCATGGTTTCTTGCCTCTTGGCCTCACTCATAAGCCCTGGTATCAGGTGACTATGTGTCCCTTGGGTTTAGCTAGCCCTGACCCCTGGTCTGTTTGACAAAACGTTAAGCAGTTTGTGCCATTTAAATCGATCCTCACTTAATCTCTGGGATGCCTGAGATTGAAAAGCCATTGGACCTCATTTCTCTCTGCCTCAGTCATGGGAAAAAAGCTTTCTGCTAGCAATCAAGGATTCTTGGGCTATGCACTCCCATTCCTCCCTTCCTGCCTTCTACCCACTGTTGTTGACACCACCACATTGGTCTCTTGCCACCTCCCACCCTGTCAAGGACTTAGTCTTGCTTTTGCTCAAACTGTCTCATTCTTCTCTTCTGTCTCTGTCTGCCCCCTGACTCCTGCAGCCACCACTACCACCACCCACACCTTCTCATTCCAGTACATGAAGTGTGAAAGTTTCCTGGGAAGTTTTGTTTTGTTTGTCTTGTGGAAAAATTTTGTCTATTTCGTATGTGCAGATGGGAATGTCTGACTGAGGTGGCCACATGACTGTTTCTGACTGATTTTTGAATACTTGAGTTTATGTGTTCCATATATGTTCCATCTGTCTTGGAAAAATAAAAAATACATGACCACATGGGCAGGAGCCATCTTGACTAAGTTCAAAGACAGGTCATGTAGCAGGGGTCCTGTGTTGTTGTTCCCTTTGGGGGAGGGGGCCAAGTAGGAGCAAAGTCAAGCCACACAGACCCCAGGAGAATGTTGAAACAACAAGCTCAGTTTATTCAGGAAGAGGCAAGCCTTATATACCTTTCACCCCACTCTGGGGGAAGGTCTGATGAATATGCATCTGCTGGTGTGACATGGCTGCCTCTCATTGGTCCAGGTCATCTCCAGGTTGTGTTTCAGCTGCTGTTGCTAAGGCCCCTAGGCAGACCCAAGCTGGCTCTCAGAATGTATTTTTTTTACTGGTTTGGGCCAGCTGGCCCTCAAGCCTCTCAGGGATGAGTCATCCCACATATCCATCCTTTTTTATTATTTTATAGGACATGCTCAGTGGGAGCTAGGGTGCATTGCCCTAACCTTGTTGACCCCACCTCAGGAGAGCTCAGCATAATGGACTGTGCCTGACTTGGGTTGGCTTGCCAAACAAGCTCTTACCCATCTTTGACTACCAGCCCTCAAAGAGCATCAATCCTGGAGAGCAGTCTGGGTGGTGGGCTTTAGGCAGCAGCCTTCTGTATCTCAGTGAGCCATGTGTGCATTATCTCTCTAGGAGGACTTTGATCTAGGTGTCTGAGAGCCAATAAAACCTGTAGGGTCACCTTTGTGGCCACCTTCTGTTGGTGAACCTGTTGCAGAAGATATTTGAACAAGAGAAGGATTAGTCAAAAATTCAGTCTCAAGGACATGGATGGGACCCTAGTCATATTTATTGTGCCAATTGAAGTCTTTCTGGTGATGCATTAGCGACCTTGTAGAGGGTTGATATCTAGGGTCACATGCCAGTGATGACATGACTAATGCCACAGTAGCAGAGCAAATCATACATTACCCATCTGAACCTTCTTCTTTGGCCAATGTCTCTTGGTCTGTTGCTGGACACACATCTCTGGAGGGTATCCATATCAGTGTGGTAGTATTCTGGGGGAAAATGTAAGCATACCCTCGCCCCCAGGTTAATAGGGGAGCAGGGGGTTGCCATTGAAGGGTGATGGGATCCCTCCAATGCACCAAGGGCAATGGTGTCTGCTGAGGCAGGTAAGCCCAATGTTTGTAAGCAGAGCTTAATCCCTTGTCATCGAAGCTGAGAAAATTAATGTGAAAAAGAACTTCCACCAGGGCCAGGTTGGGATCTCTCTTGGCTTCTGAGGAAATTATTTTTTTCAAGAGTTCTTTAAGGGTTCTATTAGTTCTTTCTACAATGGCCTGTCCCTGTGGATTATATGGAATTCCTGTGGTATGGGACATTTTCCATGAACTCACAAAATCATTAAACTGCTGTGATACATAAGCAGTGCCATTGTCAGTCTTAATGGCCCAAGGAACTCCCATTAGCATTGCTGACTTGAGTGCCTTAATAACATTAGCAGCCTTCTCTCTGGGCAAGGCCAGGGCATACACAAAGCCTGAGCAGGTATCTACTATTACATGTACATAGCAGATCATCCATATAATGTACTAGCACAATATTCTTAGGAACATTAACTAAAGCTTGAACAACATATAATTGACATATCGAGGTGCTCTTTTTCATTCCCTGTGGGAGAACTATCCATTGATATCGTTTTGTTAGCTTGTGCATGTTTGGCTCCCAGACTGTAAAGGCAAAAATGACTCCTATCTTGCTGCACTAGAGGAATCTGGGAAAAGCAGTCCTTGATATGATATTGTGATATAATGGGGAAAAGGAATTGCACTGGGGTGCGGGAGGCCTGGCTGCACTGAACCCATTTTTTCCATCTGGTCATTGACTGCATGAAGGTCTTGCAATAGACGATGCCTTCCTGACTCTTTTGGAATAACGAATATTGGAGTGTTATGCCTGCTGGTGGACGGTTCTATATGTCCAGTACATAACTGTTCCTCCACCAGCTGTTTTAATATTAATAATTTAGGCTCAATAATAGGCCACTGTTCCACCCATACATCTTGGTTAGAAAGCCAATTGATTGGAATAGGATCTGGTTGTTTAGTGGTGCTGGACTTTTGGGGGACAGTGCCCTTAGAATTGGGAGTGCTGCTTTGGGTCTTGGCTGGTAAGGCCCATTTTTTTCATGGACAACAGTATCATCAAAGAACAGCCTATCATCTGTTGTAAGGGCAGCTCCCATATCCTCTAAGATATCCCTGCCCCACAAGTTTCTAGGCACAGTAGAGATGATAGGATGAATGGCTCCTTGATTGCCATCAAGGTCCTCCCAGTGGACTGGGTGGGTGGTTATCTTGGAATCTTGTTGACCCCTGACTCCGCTAATTGGAGGGCCAGGTTTAAATTTCCACTGTGGGAAATGGAGTGCTTCTGTCTCAGTTAAAATGGTGGAGTCCGCACCCATATCCACCAATCCTTTAACAGCCTGCCCATCAAGGAAGATGGTCATAGGAGAGTGANGGAAGATGGGAAGCATCCAAAAGATCTTTGGGTTTGCAGAGCCTCCTCTTACTTGTGGGGCTGAGGAGCGCCCCGTCTGGAGTTTAAAGGAACCTTGGCCTCCTCCAGTTGGGAGTGGCAGTCCTTAGCCCAATGGAACCCTTTATTACATTTTGGGCATCTAGTCTTAGGTTTAGCCCGGGCGCAGTCCCTCCTAAGATGACCAGGTCTGCCACATCCCCAACATGTTCTATCAGCAGGGTCAGACTGAGTCTCTTCCCTATTCTGTTTATCAGCAAGGAGGGTATTAAGGGAGGCTGTGAGGGCAGCAATTGGGCCACTGTTGGGATCAAGATCTCTAGTAGCTATTACCCATCTGTGAATATCCTCATTGAGGATGGCAGCTACTGCATTGCGGGTGGGGGCATTAAGCCCTTCCCATGTCAATTGTTTANTCAACATCTCCCGAGTAAGGCCAGTATCCACCCTCTGCTCCACTGCTTCATTAATCCGTGCGAGGCAGTTGGTAAACAATTCCCCTGGCTGCTGGATGAGGTTGCAAAAGTATGCTGATGGGTCATGAGGAGTGCAAGACTTCAGTGCCTTGAAGGCCAATTCTGAGACCTGTTGGAAATAAGCCTGTTGTCCAATTTGGGCTTGTGTGGTAGGGTTAACATGGTTAACATATGGTCCTCGGCCCATGAGCATCTCAAGAGAAACTTGTATTGTACTGTATATTATATTATATTATATTATATTATATTATATTATATTATATTATACAGTGTTGTACTGTATATTAAAATGAGCCTGAGTCCCAGCCTGGTCATCATAGGCAGCGCCTCAGTTAAGGAAGACCGCAGGCTCCAACACAGCCTTCATCAAATGGTGCCAGTCATAGTAAGTCTGTAAATGCATTGCCCATTGCTGTAGGACTTGCTCAAAATATGGTGAGTCAGGACCTGACTCATTAGCAGCTTTATGGACCAATGACAGGTCTGCAATCGGGGTAGGTATCCATGGCTGGTTGGCCGCATTGGGGCCCACATTAACTGGAAATGCCATGGTGGGCATATGCTGCACCATAGGTGGAATAGGCTGGGAGGTATGTGGAGCAGCTGGCTCAGCAGGCAGACATCCAGGCAAATTACTCTGCGGTTACTGCAGTGGAGGGATAGCCGCTTGAGGCATGGGGGGAGCAGAGCGAGTGGCTGCCAGTATAGGCTTGGATGCTGCTGCAATCATTTCCTCTCTCTTTCCATTCCCTTCCTTTACCTTACACCTATTCTTATTCATCTCCTTGTCAGCAGAAGCACAGGAAATATCAGTCATGGATGGAATGAAGGTGATAGATAAGTTGGTGTTACATTGTTCCTGGCAGTGCTTATTGTGGGCCTTAATGACCTCCTCAGTAGTGGAGAACTTTAGGCCAGCGATTATAGTCAACAAAATGGGCATAAAAAACAATTGAAGGGTTACTCCTGAGGCCACTTCCTTTTTTCTGGCCAGGCACAGAATTCTCATGGAAAGATCAGGTTCCCACATATTCTCTGAAGAGATCCATGGAGCAAGCAACACAGCCTCCATCCAAAACCTTTCTAGTTCTGATGTTGTAGCCCAGAGCCCCTGGCTGGTTAGGAGGGATTTGAGGGCTCCAACAGGGGCCTCTTTATGGTGAGGGAGGAAATTTCCCATAGTGTTAGAAGGTGTGATAAACAACAGTGACTGTGGCTCCATTTCCTGAGGGACCAACCCTTATATGGAAACACCAGGCGAGCCTGAACAAAAGTGTGTGTCACCCTATCATACAGACAGACTCACAAACAAGACAAACAAAAAGAAAAGTGGGGGTCCCAGCATTTACCTGCTGAAGGGACTGAAATCACACAACATAGAGGGACCTACTCACCGAAAAACACCGNTCAAGGGGGCTTTTAAACCAGCACCGCACATGAGTAAAGGGAGACAAACAGTTTCTGTTCCAGCACCAAATGTCTTGAGTTTCAGCACCAGATGTAGCAAGGGTTCTGTGTTGTTGTTCCCTTTGGGGGAGGGGCCAGGTAGGAGCAAAGTCAAGCCACACAGACCCCAGGAGAATGTCGAAACAACAAGCTCAGTTTATTCAGGAAGAGGCAAGCTTTATATACCCTCCATCCCACTCTGGGGGAAGGTCTGATGAATATGCATCTGCTGGTGTGACATGGCTGCCTCTCATTGGTCCACGTCGTCTCCAGATCATGTTTCAGCAGCTGTTGCTAAGGCCCCTAGGCAGACCCAAGCTGGCTCTCAGAANGTATNTTTTTTACTGGTTTGGGCCAGCTGGCCCTCAAGCCTCTTGGGGATTTAGACTCCTCTGCCATCTCTACTAAGGGCAGTGGAAAGTTACTTCCTGTCCGTGGCCCAAGCATGAGCAGGGGGGCAGCAAGCACTCCAGTGGACAGGGGCCTGGAGACCTATCCTCTCCCTCCCTCCCAGGCTCTCAGGCATCAGCAGCACCACATGCTGGTGATAAGGCTGGAAGGGACTCCAGAAAGGCATTTTCCTGCTTGCAGTAAGCCAGCTTTCAGTTCCCTTTGGGCATGGCAACATGCTCCCGTGGCTCCCACCAGCCCCAGATAACCCACCTTCCCAGCTCCGCCACTCAAGCCACCCCCTCCCATGTAGGTAGGTGGGACTTCTCCCATGCCAGGTTAGGTTGGCAACACTAAAATGCTTGGGAGGTTATGAAAAAGATTTGCTTGCCTTGTTGGCAAGTTAGCTATTTCTTAAAAAAAAAAAAAAAAAAATTCTGTACCTTGGGATTTACAGCTGAGGGTTACAAATATCTGACAGGGCTAGAGTTCCAAAGAGAGTCCAGTTGCAACGGTAGACCTTAACATTTTGCCAGGTGATAGCCACCAGAAGCACCAGCCACAATGGAACAGAGCAGGCTAATATCTAGAAGGCAGGCTATATCTATGCTGCCAAGAATAGAGCCAAAGAAGTGATCCAAAAGGATTATGAGTAAATCCCAGATATTAAACTTTAGGTTGCTTGCACTAGTGGAGCTTGGTTTTGCCTTATACAGATTATGGTTATGCTCTCTTTTCTCCCTCTTTAAATAAAAGAGGGTACTTGTTTTGTTTGTTTTAAGATTTATTTATTATGTATACAGTGTTCTATCTGCATGTATGCCTGCAGGCCAGAAGAGGATGCCAGATCTCACTACAGATGGTTGTTAGTCACCACGTGGTTGCTGGGAATTGAACTCAGGACCTCTAGAAGAGCAGTCAGTGCTCTTAACCTCTGAGCCATCTCTCTAGCCCCAGACGGTACTTTCTTTTTGATATTTCAGGAAGACATTTGAGAGATTTTAAGCTTTTTAAAGGAGTCTTTAAAATATTTAAATCTTAAGGCTATGGCTAACTTGCCAACTCATTTCATAGATAAAAGTCAAGCCTTACTTTTCTAAAGCTGCTAGATCTGTTCATTAAAAATGTTCTAAGATATAAAAGTCTAAACAAATTTTGAGGATCTAAAAATGTTTTAAGATATATAAAGATTTGAAGATATAAAAGTCTATGCAAGCTTTGAGGGTCTCAGAAAATGATTTAAGATATAAATATCAGTTACAGAGATATTAATAGATGATTTAAATGCTTCAGATTACTTTCCTCTTTGATAAAATTGCTATATTAAGATTTCAAAAGTTCAGACTTTAACATTAATAGAATTCTGATACTGTTTGGGGCAGAAGCTCATGATTTTAGATTTTCTTTGGTTGTCTTCCAAATATAAATTATAGGTATGAGTGTACTCCTGATGTTTTACAGATACCCATTACTTGCTTTTTCTATGATTTGAATTTCAATACTGATTGGTAATACTAATATATCTAAAACTTCTATGTCCTTTTATTTTTTTTAAATTTTGTTTAGTTTTATTTTATGTACATTGGTATTCTGCCTACATGTCTTTTTNAGAGAGTCAGATCCCCTGGAACAGGAGTTACAGACAGGTGTGAACTGCCATGTGGGTGCTGGGAATTGAATTTGGGTCCTCTTGAAGAGCAGCCAGTGCTCTTAACTGCTGAGCCATCTCTCCAGCCCCTCTATGTCCTTTTATAAAATAAAAATTCATACAAGCTTCATAGGATCAACAGAAGTCATAAAACTTGGATCCACTTCACAGAGGTCAAAAGGGACTCCAGAGAAATAGAGCAGTACAGCTTGAGTTTTCCCTACCCGTCTATTCCTGAGGATGGTATTTTTCTCTCTCCTGGTCTTAGAACTCCTTCCCTTCCCAATTACTAAGACTATGGGTCTAAAAGTTCCAAGTAAGTTCATAAATTTTAACTTCTGTTACTAGTTTGAACTTGTCTCAACAGGTTTCCACTTGGCTGTNAGACACATCCAAGCATCAGTTGCTGACTGCANCCTGCTTCAAGTGACCACAGTCTCTGGACTAGCTAGCTAAAGGCTGATGTGGACCAGCCCAGCCAACGTGATTGTTCCCTGTCTCTACAGCTGGGTCAGATAACCACATGCTTCTGACAAATGCCCCATTGCCTAAATTCTCTCCTTACCTTTGAGTATGGCCCTGACCATATATGCCCCATTTCAGCTTGAAGCAGCTATAGAAGAGAATACATCATTCCTGCCTCCAAAACAAGCTAAAAAGGCTAAGTCACAGAGAAACTCCCTGGCATAGGGTACAAAATGTCTACCTATAATGCCCATTGACATACTAGGAAATTGGGCCCAGAGCTGTCAATTGATAGATTTATTAACTAAAATCATTCTGCAATAAGATAAGATGTAGAGCGAATCTTGAACGGTCTTATTAATTGAAAACACCAGGCCAGGTATTGAGGCTGTCTCTTATACACATCTAGATGTGTATAAGAGACAGCTGTAGTCCATGCTGGTCTTGAACTCAGAGATCTGCCTGTCTCTGCCTCCCGAGTGCTAGGATTAAAGGCGTGCACCACCACCACACAGCTGACATTTGATCTTTATGCAGAACCAAAGAGGTATTATACAGCCTTAAGAAATTATTATTTCTATATAAATCATTCAGGATTATAATTAGGCTATACTCAAAGATCAGAACTACAGGGCCTTAAAAATGGCAGTAAATGCAGATATTGCTGCCCTAGAAAAATCTGTTACACATTTAGAGGAATCTCTTCTCTCTAGCTGAAATAGTTCTCCAGGATAGAAGGAGTCTTAATCTAAAATTTGTTCAATTGATCCCCCTGGTTATTCCTTCAACAAGGGGGCCTATGCAAGGCCTTAGGAGAGCAATGCTGTTTGTATGCTAATTGCTTAGGTATCATTAGAGACTCCATGGCCCTGCTGGAAAAGCAGATCCATGCAGAGAAAGACAGCAGCAACAAGGAAACCACCCTGATATCTGCCTTCGATAGCTCCTTAATGATCTTGCTTCTTTTGAACCTTTTTACAGGGGTAGCCTAGGACTACCTGCATGTCAGATGTTTGCATTGAGATTCACTGTAGCAGAAGTTTTTTAAAAAGAAAAGAGGAAGTGCTGTGGGATGTCTCTCTGTACNCTGTGAATATGTGTTGCTCTGATTAGTTGGTAGATAAAGCCATTTGGCCTATGGCAAGACAGCTTAGAGCCAGGCGGGAAAATCCAAGAGAGATAGTGGGAGGAGAAAGGAGAGTGAAGCAGACNCTGCTAGCTGCCACCAGGAGAAGCAAGATGTAAAGTACTGGTAAGCCACAAGCCATGTGGCAAGGTATAGATTTATAGAAATGGGTCAATTTAAGAGATGAGAGCTAGCTAGTGAGAAGCCTGAGCCATTAGGCCATATAGTTTAAAAATAATATAAAACTCTATGTGTTTGTTTGGGTCTGAGCAGCTGTAGGACCAGGCAGGACACAGGAAAACTTCCAACTACAATTCACAGTAATGACAAAACTGCAGTTATGAAATAGCAACAAGCNTCAAATATTTTGGATTGGTATGGACTTTTTGTATGATAGAAATGTAAAGCTATATTTGATTAAACTCTGATTTATAATATATGCTATATGATAATAGAAATTGATAGTTATACAGATCTATTCAGATTAACAAAAGCTTACTTAGAGATTTACACCTATGTCTTTGCCAAATGTTCAACACTAAAGCTTCTAGAGAACTTAAATGAATGATGGCATAGCTTCGATAAATAAGGTATTTGATAAACAAGATATATATTCTATAATGGAGTTTCTGGTCCTCTGAGAGGGTCCTTTTCTCNGAGTTGGGCCACACCCCAACTCACAAGCCCCTTTTCTTAATCTTATGAAAGCTCCTAACATGTTGAAGACTGTTAGGGAACACAAGTTGATGGTCAGTCATTCATACCTAATGGACAGACAGTCCTTAAACGCTCAGAGATCTGCAGAATATGGCATTTAAAATGTTTAATTAAAAAGCTTTTCATGATAGAGAGACATGCTGACTCCTGGCAGCACCTTTATTTCCTCCAAAGAAGATGGCTGGGCACAGAAGAACCTCCACCCTGAATTTCCTCCAGAGTGGCAGCACCAGCCACTGAGCAAAAACTGCCTTTCACCTCAACTACTGCCTTTTGCCTCAACTGTTGCCAGGGCCTTCTTCAGACCATGGACAGCAGGACTCTGGGAATCCATTACATCACTTTTGCCTAGACAAGGTAGGCTTGTCCTCCCCACAAGCTCCTACCCAACAACTGTTGGATCTTCTGAGGCTTGGCAGGCCCAAGGCTGGCAGTCGAAGACTGATGTTGCTGCCCTGAGGCCTCTGCCCTCAACAACTATGGAGGACTCTGGGATGGCTGTCTAATAGCCAGCAAGTAAGTCTCTGTCACTTTCAATAGCTAACTCAAGTAAAATTTATCCTTCTCAGATCTCTGATGTTATTTGAAAACCAGGCTTTGTCAGTTCAACAGCAGCAACCAAGGCTCCAGTTGCCTTCTCAGTTCTCTATGTAAAATTCACAGGCCTCATTCTCTTAGAGCTAAACTAAGTCTAGACACAGTTCACCTTGCTATCAGACTCAAAAAAGGGATAAACTCACTTTGCAATGATGGCTCTCAGTATCTCCTGGTCAATTAGATAAAAAGAAGGTGCTTTAAGGTTTGTTTATGTGAATATAGGAAAGCTGTCTCACTTCTGTTCCCTTACTTATCCTTCTCAGATCTGATGGTATTTGATGACTAGGGTACTAATAGATTTTTGCCAATTAACAGCTCTCTCCCCAAACCCCAAGGCTACAAGCACCTTGGTAGCTCATTAATAAGTTTCCTGTTAAAAGTACAAACAGGTGTGTCTCATTTATAGACTTTATGGTACAAGATAAACTGGTTTCAGATGTAACTTTGGAGGCTCAAAATTTTAACATTGATAATTGTAGTTTTGGTAAACTAATAGAGCACTGACTACAGTAGACAGTCTTGGGAGTCCTTACATTTCTGTGGACTTTACTGGTGCCAGCTTTTAGAGACAGGTTAACATTAAAGAGGGTAGGGAAGTCTCCCTCCTCCTTCACTCACTCAACCACTTCCATTCTTGTAGTTATAGATTTAAAGATGTGTTTTATTGGGCTGAAACCAGACCCTAGAAAATGTTCATACCTTTAAACTCAAAGACATAACTTTTGCTATGACACCAAGATACAAATCTGTTCCAGTTGTTTTACAGACACTTGCAGGTTCTTGCACATGTCCACCCCTCCTGCCAGACTCATGCCAAAGCCAAACCCTCAGGGGCCCTCCAGATACACCAAATAAGNAGATTCTAAACCTAATACAAAACTATATACAAAAAGGATGATTATCAAGTATTGTCCAGGAGAAGGAAAAGGTAATAACATAAACAAAAATGGAAATACAACCAACAAGAAAAATATCAAGCAAAAAACACATACTAGATGTCCACAATATAGGTAAAATGGCAAATTACAGAGATTACTCCCAATAGCTGTCCTATCCCGAAGAATTTAATCTAGTACCTGATATGCTCTTAGCTAAGATAGGATTGTAACTGTAACTATCTAGTCTTCAACTCCATCAAATATCCAAGAAGGAAAATAATATTACCTGAGTAAACAGGAAGTGTAANCAAGCAACTTCCAAAAAAATGCAAGAAATGACAGAGACAGCTTGCACTCTGGACAGTCACCCAAAGTTTCTCTGCAACTTTGGGGTATCCATTTTTGGCTATAGGCCTAGAATATCTGAAAGACCATTTTCAGAAGTAGGATATTTTGAAAGACTGTCTTACCCTGTCTTGGCAAGGTTTAGCAGTCACTTATCCTTTGTCCTGCTCATCTGGACTGGACAGCATGCTTACTGTTAGCAGTCAAGTCAAGGGCAGTTCTTTGCCCAACAGGCCATTTTTTTGCCAAGAAGAAGAAGACAAACTCCATATGGAGTGTCTTTGATGCCCAACATTTTCTTGGGAGTAGATCGGTGCTGCCAGGAGCAATTGTGTCTCATATCAACAGAATTCTAAGTTATTAGAACANTTAAATGCCATATTCTCTAGGTTTATGAAGTGTTGGAAGATTACCTATCCATCTGACATGTATTTTGTATATCTAGAAAACCTAACTAACATGATTGTAAATATGACAAGCATGGGTGACTATTAACCTGCAAATCTTATCAACCTAAATAACTTAAAGACTAGGGCTTCACATTATAAGAATAAATAATCTGTAAACAGATGTACAGTATAAGTACAATGACCTCTAATTTGTGAATATGTACAAAATATCTTAATCAGGTGTAGAAATGTATAATGCAATTTGACAACAATATCCTTAATATGTATCAATATACAAAATATCATAGAGGTAGAACATACATACAGTATGACAAATATAATTTTACACTTATATCAGTATACAAAATATTTCAAACAGGAGTAGGAACATATGTACAATATGGCAAATAGTTTTGTATCAATGAACAAATTACCTTAAACAAGAATAGAAAAATAATTTTGCATTTGTATCAATATACAAGGATCAATATCAATGCAAATTATCTAAAGCTGATAGTTACTGATTTAGTTTACATGTAGATACAATAATCTACCTTATGATCCTAATCTTATCTATTCCCCTATTTTCTTTTCCAAAAGAGAATCCTGAGTCTAAACTTTGTTCCACCCCCAACCCTATTACAACTTATAAGCAACCTGTAACAGATGACAATTATCCATAACCCTGAGAAAACAAAACCTGTTGGTAGAGGGGGCATCATTTTATTAGAAGTGCTTCCTGCTGTCTGGGCAGTGACAGTATCTCTGTGGGATCCTGNGAGAAACTAAAACAATGGTTAGATTTCATAGGAACTGGCTGTAATGTTCATAGTCAGTCTCCAAGTTATGGGTAAAGCTTATCTGAAGTTCTGGCTAGAAGTGTAATATGATGGACCATCTCAGCTAGCCATCTTGGAACCGTCCTGAACAGTTTGCAGTCCAAAGCTGATCACTGAGTGGTGTTTATTGGCTAAATGTCATCATTATGAACCAGGTAGAATNATTGTTGTGGGGCCCTATCTTCCTTCTGGAGACTTCAGAGATCACTATTGGAAAGATTTATGTTTTCACTGTGGAAAACTTGAACATTATTAATATCAAAACAGAAAGTTTAAATTTTAAGATGGCATGATATATAAAGAAAGGTTCTCCCGCTGGGCAGTGGTGGCGCACGCCTTTAATCCCAGCACT
>LZPO01117474.1:0-12140 GCA_001675575.1 Neotoma lepida
AAACCACTGTCTCACCAGTCCAGCACCATGGGGGCTCCACTGCCATTGGTCCACAGTTCATGCGCCTCCACCAGTCTGGCTGGCTGTCTCAGCACATTTTCCCATCATGATCTCCATGTCCCTTGCTCATAGAGTCTTTCCTCTCTCACAACAATTGGACTCCTGGAGCTTGGCCTGCAGCCAGTGACCTTAACCACTGAGCCATGTCTCCAGCCCCAAGTAGAACAATTTTAAAAGATTTTCCTAAATGCTGTTCATTATCATGAGCCATTTTATCCTGTAAAGTTTCGTTTTTCCTGCTGTTCCTTTGACCTGTCTTATAGACAAATAAGATGACCTTTGTGGTCATTTTTAGCTTGACTATAAAACTGATCAGTATATGACTTTGGATTACTTTATGTGGTTACCTATTTGTATCTTCTAGGGCTTACGGAGTCCACGGGGAATAGGATGTGTGCCCGAGGCTGTATGCAGTCACATTGTTATTGAGAGCCACGAGAAAGGATGTTTTAGGACTCTTACTGCTGAACAGCCCCAACCAGACGGCCGCCATTGTGTTTTTCCATCTGTTGAACCTTCAGACTTGACTAGAGGACAACAGAACCCATCATCATGGAGAGGCAGGCACATCAACCTTTCCAGATCGATAGATCAGAGCAATACCCATTTCAAAGTTTGGAATTCCTTTCAGTTACAGAGTCATCCCTCATTTCAAAAACTTGCACCAGATGACATCAAAATTAGCAAGGGTGTTGGAATGCCATGCCGTGCATGCATGGACCCCCAGCCATTGGGATTAGTAGAACCTACTTGTGTGCCAGCTAAAGAAATGGATTTTCTTTCCTCATCACAAATACTGCCCCCTGAACCCACGAAGCAGTTCACTACCTCCATCACTTTTTCTTCTCACGGCCACTCTAAGTGCATTTCCGATACCTCTGTTTTTAAGGTTGGTGTTACTGAAGGTAGCCAGTGTACTGGACTGTCTCCTATAGATCTTAACCAGAAAACCTCTTCCCCGTCATCACTTAAAAGACATAGTCATTTACCAGTGACTATTTTAGCTGAAGGTAGTAGGCAAAGGCAAAAATTACCTGTTGATTTTGAGCATTCTCATCAAAAAGAAAAACTCTTAGAAAGATCAGATTTTAAAGCCAGTCGTTCTGAACCCAGTGTCAGTACAGGCTATAGCAGTTTCAAGGGAGTTCATTTTTCTGGTAAGGATACCATTATTAGCCCAGACAAACTAAGTCCTACCCTAGAAGTAAGAGAGAGGAATGTCACTATAACTCCTGATCTTCCTTCTTGCATTCTTCTTGAACAACAAGAGCTCTTTGAACAAAGCCACACCCTACATACAGATCACCAGATGAGAAAATACTCTTCTCCCTTTTGTCCAGACATCACTTCTTGCATTTTTCTTGAACAGCGAGAAGTCTTTGACCAAAGCAAAGCCCCACATGTAGATCATGAAAACAGAGAAGACCCTTCTTTCTTTCCTAAGTGCCAGGATTATATGGTTGCAGATCTTCCTTCTCCCGATTTTCTTGATCAGCAGCAATGCAAATCCCCAGATGTAGATGACCACATGAGAAAACAGCAGTTCCCCCTTTGTCAAGGTCAGGATTGGGTAGTAGAAAAGATTGAGCATATACCTCAATCACACTTTTCTAATATGATAAATGTTGAAGCCAAGGTCAGTAATTTGATCTCCCAGTCAGCCCCTGACCACTGTACAACTGCATCTACTCCACCTGCAAATAGAAAAGCACTTTCATGTGTTCGTATAACTCTTTGTCCCAAGACTTCTTCCAAGTTGGATAGTGGAATCTTAGATGAAACGTTTCATTCATTGGATCCTGCTTCTAAAACAAGGATTAATAGTGAGTTTAACTTTGATCTTCGAACTATATCTTCAAGGTCATTGGAACCAACCTCCAACTTACTGACCTGTAAACCTGTAGCACAGGATCAAGAATCTTTAGGTTTTCTAGGACCTAAATCTCCACTGGACTTGCAAGTCGCACAGTCTTCTCTTCCAGATAGTAAGACTATTTCTCAGGACTTGAAAGCCAAACCTCCTCAGAATAGCCAGATAGTAACCTCAAGGCAAACACAAGTGAACATTTCAGATTTGGAAGGATATTCCAAACCAGAGGGGACTCCAGTATCTGCAGATGGGTGAGTTGCTTTGATAACAGGCAAACTGATGGAATGTGTATAACAAAAGATTTAAAATAGTTAAACAAATGGGAAGACTTTGGGGTGGGGATGAGGGCAGAGGGCAGTGTGATTTCTTTATAGGAGATTGAATCTAACTGGTCTGATAGAAGTCTTTTAAGAGGTATGTAAATGAGAGAACATGTGAAGTAACGTGAAGAGCTTTTTGCAAGATTTGACATCAGATATGAGAAATAACACACATTGGTACAATTTACTACTTATTTTTATGTTGGAGATGCACTGGCGATATCCTGGGAGGTTGAAACATAAGTGGAGAGAGATTTATTTTGGTCATGGTTTTAGAGGGGGGTGGTCAGCTGATGTTTGCTTGCTTCAACATCATATCATATGGCTACAAGAGCATGAGGTGGAGGAACCTCCAAGAAAATGTCCCCAGTGATGCAATTTCTCCAGCTATTCCCCACCTGGAACAGTTCTACCATCTCCCAGTAATCTGTTCATATTTTGAATCCATCAGTAATTTAAACTATTCTTAGATCAGAGTTGTCATGATCTAATTAGCTCTGCAAATACCCTCGGATACATCCAGTCATTTCTCAGTCCATTTAAGTTCACAGTCATGATTAACCATATTTCTGCTTGCATGCTCTCTCTGTATTTCTCTCCTCCCTTTCTAGCTCATGATATCTCTATTATATTATTTACAAGAGATTTTAAAAAATGCCCCATCACTTTATAGTATTAAGTGGCCTGGCATATAGGCACTTTAGCCAGCCCAGCAGTAAAAAATATCATAATGTTTCTGGATGTGAAGCCTCTCTTACCTTGTGTTACAGGAATGGAAACTGAGTTCATGGACAGGTTAATTAGGTTTGTGTTACTCGGCCTAATATTAGTAATTCATCACTGATTTAGTTTTCCCTTCATAAACCTTTTATGGCTAAAGAGAATTACCTGTATGTTAGTGATTGAGAAGGTAGCATACCACAGTGGAAAGCCTAAGGCATGGGAAGGAGGAAGGAGGAGTGTTTATTTAAAATCTACTGGCGTAAGTGACATCGATACACAATCTCATCTAGTCTTCATGACAACTTGATTCTGTGATTGACTGGGAAAACAAGACACTAACATTGTCCCTTGTGCCAAACGATGCTGGTAGAGGAGATGGGCTCAGCAGCAGCTTATTGAAGCAAAGCATGAACTTGCTGTCCTGCAGAGATGTGTCTTGCACATTCTTAAACACTACTTACATGTCTCGTGGATGAACCTTCTTTCATTCACAATTTGGGCAAATCATTTAATTTCTTTGGCACTCTTCTTAGGAGATGTAAAAGAAAAAGCTTGAGAAGCTCAAAGACCCTTTACAAAGCTGAAATGATTAAGAATTGGATTTGGGTTAAAAAAAAAATCCAAGGTGTCAGCCTCTGGCTTGAATATTATAAATCATAGGAAGTGATGGATATTTTTTATAATGCTTAGAAATTCAAAGTATAGCAAATTTGTGTGCAGTATTCATTATTTTACTCTTCAAGGTTTGAAATCAAACTTACTGGAGCTGAATTCCTTTAAAATTGAGATAAAGCTATGAATGAGAAGAAAATAAATTATTGTAAATATGAACTAGTAGAGATACTGTTTATTGAGAATGTTCTAAACGCTGAGCTTCATGGTGAATGTTTACACTGCATATACTTAAAATTTCAGAGGTAGATACCATTAATCATTAACTCAATTTCTGGTTTTTAAACCTTGAAAAATTAGAGAAGTTGTTTTTGTGGTCTAGAGGGAGGTAGTGCTGCTGGAAAAGTGCTTGCCTAGAAAGCACAAGGACCTGAGTTTGATCTCTAGTACCCATGCTGAAAGTCAGACATCCAGGTGGTCATGTGCAGTCCCAACATTGTGGTTGCAGAGACAGATCTTAGGACTTGTTGGCCAACCAGCTTAAGTCAGTGAGGGTTAGGAGCAATGACATCCAGTAACAGCTGAGCAAATCTGGAGCTTGCATCTGGGTTTGTAAATAGTGTGAATACTATGCTCCACACAAAAGAAAGGAGATCCTTAGAGAAATGGTTAATTCCAGGCTGGAGTGGGAGGCAGGGGCAAAGCTCTGAAATAACTCTCAGAAACTGAATAACTTAAGCCCTGAATTACAACCCAAAGTATGAAAGAGATATTCCTGAGTCCATACTGATGTAAATAATTAAAAAGAGGAAAAAAACGAATGGAATAGGCCAATAATACTTCCTTACAGATGAATAACATAAGGGAGAGAGGAGGTTTATTTTGGCTGAACTGGGAGTACATAGTTCATCATGGTGGGGAAGGCGTGGTGACTGAAATGGCTGGAATTATGACTGCAGAAATTTGTGAGGGGGCTTGTTACATCTCAGCAGACCAGGGAGAAGAGAGGCTTGGGCTCGAAGTGGGGCCAGCTACAACTTCCAGTGCCTGCTCCCTAGCAACCCACATTTCACTAGTGAGGAACCACCTTCTAAAGGTTCTACAACCTCCCAAAACAGTAGCCATTGCCTAGGGCTAGGAACCAAATTGGGGGTATTTACTTCCAAATGCTAACATTCTCCCATAATTAAAAATTCTATTTTTTATTTTGTATGTTAGACTATTTACCTGCATGTATGTGTGTGTACTGTGTGTGCAGTACCTACCGAGGCCAGAAGAAGTGCTAGATCCCCTAGAACTGGAGTTACAGGTGGTTGTGAGCCACCATGTAGGTGCTGTGTACCTAACCTGTGTCCTTTGGCAGAGCAGAGGTGCTTTAACCACTGAGCTGTCTCTCCCGTTCCTCTTATCTTTAATTTTTTTCACAGTTGGTTGGTTACTCTGGCAGTAGCAAGATGGATTCATACTCAAAATTTGGTTCTCTTCACATCAAGAGAATTTGAAAGGTAGTTTATCATTCACACAAAAGAATCTCAGGGAGATCTGGCCATAAGTAGGTCTGGGCTAACTTGACCAAAGCAAACAAAGTGAGTTGTGCTAATAGTAGCTAGAGCAGAAGATGTACATGAAGGGCCTAAGTTTCCTGCTGGTAACAAAGGAAGCATAGACTTTGTTGCCAATCTCTCCAGCTAAGGGACCAAAGTGGGAAAGGAGGGAAAGTCTTAAAAGGAGTTGGTGATCAAACATCAGAAATGGAGGAAAACTGTTACTGTGGTTGTAGAGATTACTATCTATATCCTTAATTCATTATATCCTATGTTGACATGGTTGCTGTGCTCATGAGAAGTATTCACTTGTAATCTTCCACGCTTGAACTGACTTCCTGAAAGTATTGGCAATCTGTGAAGATTTGGAGTTAGTTTTGTACAGTTAGTAGAATTCATCAATGAAATTATGACATGGTGATATCCTGTTGTGACATTAGTTTTTTATTTTATTTCTGATATTGGTAATCTGGTTGTTCTTGTTTAGGTTTTAAAATATGAGTTTTGGTAAGTCCTCTCTAGAGTGTGTTTTCACTTTTGTTAATTTCCACTTTTATCTTTATCTTCTATTTTGCATCTTGAATTTGTTTTTCTATCTTCTTGAGAGTAAATAATTTTAATGTATTCATTATTTTTTGTTAATTTTTTAGCATTTTTCTAATATGTTTATAGAGAGTTTTNATGTAGTTTTCAGTTTCTTCTTTGTCCCATTGACTGATGCTATGTGTTTCTCAACTGCATTGTGGTCATGGTGATTACTCTGAATGACCTCACTATATTTAAGTGTTCAGAATTGCTTGGTGATATTTTATTTTGACCAGTGTATGATTGAAAAGGTTGTGTGTTCTGCTGTTGCTGTGTGGGGTAGAGAACAAGCTGGTTTAGCTGGTCAGGTGAGCTGTTGAATCTTTCCCTTTGCTGTATTTGTCTGCTTGTTAATCAGCACATGAGAGGAGCATATTACATGATAACATGTAGTCACACTTCCAGGCATGATTTTCTTATTTCTCTCCTTCCTTTGATTTTATTTTTAATTTTTTTTTTTTGAGTAAGTTCTCCTTCTACTTAGTCATTTGGGAAGGAGTTGTGACCTGCCCCATCACTTCATATGACACATTCTCATTTCCTAAAAGATCTTTTACATGATGACAATGACAAGATCCCCTTCAGGAAATTTGATAACTGCCTCATTACAGGTGTCATTCTGATTTCTCTACTTCTCCTAGTGTCTTTTATAGCAAAAGAAACAATCCAGAATTACACGTTGTATTAGTTATTATGTGTGTTTAATATCCTTTCCTTTGAAGTTGTTTCTTCAGTGGTTTCTTTTGTTTATTTGTTTTTGATTTTTTTGAGACAAGATCTCTCTACATAGCTCAGGCTGTCCTAGAACTTACTATGTAGACCATCCTGGTCTTGAACTTACAGAGATCTCTCTGCCTCTGCTTCCAGAGTGCTGGAATTAGAGGTGTGCACCACTATACCCAGCCCTTTTTGTTCTTGATATAGAATCTTCTCTGTAGTCCAGGCCAGCTTCAAACTTGTAATCATCCTGCCTCACATATTGGGGCTACCAATGTATACCATGGGCCCTGGCTATTGCTGCTACTTTGCTTTTTCCTTTTTATTTGAAATATACACAGACTATCAGGAAAGCACAAAAATAGTCAAGAAAGCTGAATGTGGTGGCTCAGGCCTATAATCCCACCATCCAGGAGGCCAAGGCCAATGGATTGTCATGAATTCCAAGCCAGCTTGGCCTATGTACTGAGTTATAGAGGAAAACTCTTTGAAAGAAACAAAAATAAATAAATAATAAGTAGATTTTTAAAAAAGAAAGTAAAAATTCTGAGCTGTCCTCAGTGTCCATTACTCAGTTTTCCTGCTGGTAGTATCTTACATAATTGAAGTGTAGTATCAAAACTAGTAAATTGACATTACCAAAATACAGCTATCAGACTACAAACCTTAACCAGATTTTGCCATTTTTAAGAAAAATGTACTCGGTGTTTTGTTTAAGGTATATGTGTTTAATTCTATGAAATTTGTTCACATATACAGATTACTGTAAGCACTATCATAAACATGGTCCAAAAAAGTAGTGTCCTTGTGCTACCACTTTATGTTCTTCCTCTCCCCTCTTCACAGCCCTCTTTAACTCTTGTAATCAAGTGACCTGTTTCTTGTTACATCATTTTGTCCTTCTGTGAATGCTATTCAAATGGAATCATACAGCACTACAGCCTTTTGAGATTAGCTGTCCCCTCCCTCTCTCCCATCTTCCTTTCCTGTTGTTGTTCTTAATGTCTGAGGTTGAACTTGCAGATACAAGCACTCTACCAGTGAGCAACAGTTCTAAGCCTTCTTTTAACAAAAGTTAATAATACTATGTTCCATTTAACCTAACACATCTCAAATATTATTTTAACATGCTATTAATAAAGTTACTCCTTTACATGCGGTCTCAAAAACCCTCATGACTTCAGGTGGTTTTTTAAAAAAAATATTTTTATTTATTTTATGTGTATATGAGTGTTTTATCTGCATGTATATCTATTTGCCACCTGTATGCCTGTTGCTTGTGGAGGTCAGAAGAGGGCATCGGATCCCCTGGAACTGAAGTTATTGTGGTTGTGAGTCACCATGTGAGTCCTGGGAATTGAACCTTGGTCCTCTGCAAGAGCAACCAGTGTTCTTAACCACTGAACCATCTCTCCAACACCGACTTTAGGTGATTTTAAGTGTTCCTAATCATGTGCAAACAGTGCTTCCCCTCCTTTTGTAGTGATAGGAATCAAACTTAGGGCCTTGTGCTAGGCAAGTGCTCTACCACTGAGCTGCACTCCCAATCCTTACTTGATCGTTAATAATGACTAAAATAATTCTGCAGTCACTAGTTTGAATGTTTTGTTCTCTAATCACCATGTCATTAGAGTTCATCATCTGCTTCTACTTATAATGACCCTGTCAAATAAATACATGGAGGTTAAAGTAGGCAAAAGAGCAATGGAAAATGCCTTCTTCACCCATTGCAATAAGACTTTCTAGGAAGTTCAAAATTAATCTCACAACTATCTGACATCTGCATTCTCATAAGGGGGAAATGCAGTGTTGTGAAGTTGATAAAACTAGGGGAAAACTGAAACTTGGGAAAAGAATCACAGTTCCCACCTGTAGCTAGGGATGCAAGATTCTAGCACCTAAACTGCTGCTAGAATTTCAGAACTTGCCAATGGAGGCAATGTGATTTGTGGTAGGATGTCTAATGAGCAGTGATCTCTGAATCAAGAGCCTATCCAATCAGTTCATGCAGCCACTGTTGAAAAGCAGTAATGGCTAACTAATTAACCATGGATGCAGTCAGTAGCTAATGTGATGAGTGGAGCTAATTAGTGGTTGAGCAAACCAATGACTGTTGTAATCAGTGGTTGGTCCTGTCAGTGGCTGATCCTGATGGATCTGATCAGATGTTGATCCACTTGGTAGTTGATATAATTAGTGGATGATCTAGTTTACTTTTTATACCCAGGGTCACTGATACCTGGATATCTTAGGTTTCTACTGCAGTGATGAAACACCATGGTCAAAAACAACTTAGGGAGGAAAGGGTTTATTTCAGCTGATAGTTCCGTATTACAGTTCATCTTTGAGAGAAGTCAGGACAGGAACTCANGTAGGGGAGAAACCTGATACAGAGGCCATGGAGGAGTGCTGTAATTGGCTTGTTCCCCTTGGCTTGCTCAGTCTACTTTCTTATGGCGCTCAGGGGTGGTATTACCCACAATGATCTGAGCCCCCCCTCCCTTCGATCACTAATTAAGAAAATGTACAGCAGACTTGCCTATAGGCTAATCTTATGGAGGCATTTTCTCTCCAATGTCCTTATATAACTTCCTATTTTTCTGTTCTACAAGGGAAGGCTTGTATCTATCTGGTTAAAGTATCTACGAAAAGAGAAGCAATCCTTAAGTCCTCCTTGGTGGAACAGGTGACATAATTGTAAAATCTGCTTTTCAGCTTCTTTGGGCAGCACGGCCCAGCTTGTATTGTCCTTTTGAATGGCAGCATACAGGTAGCCTCACTTGAATCTATATAAATGGTTCTAGCAGTTTAGTTATGTGAGCTAGTTGTGCACGTACGTCTGCTACATAATGAATTGAATTTAATTGACTTTTCTGAAAGTCAGACCTTTGTCTATCATATCTACCCCTGAGACAGGAGATAGTTGAAAACCTTCCTTCTCCTCCCCCTTTTTTCTTCCTTTGAGGTTTCTGTGGAGTAGGAAAGGAAAAGCAAAGGCCAAGGGAAGGGGAGAGAAGAGGAAGCTTGTATTTGGTTGTATATACCTGGTATATCTTTTCCCATTCTTTCACTTTATTACTGCCAGTGGCCATATAATAAAGTGCATCACTGTACACCAAGCATGGTGCCACACACACTTCCTTAGACTTCTCAGCATAAGGAAGTAGAGACAGGAGGTTCAGGAGTTCAAGACCAGACTCGATGACATAAATGAATTTGAGCAGAAGAAAAAAAGCATGTTACTTCTGAGTGGCATGTAGTTGAATATCACTCACTTAAATCTCTGCTAATCCTTATCTTTTAGTTGGTGTTTGGTTCATTTTGACTTCATATAGTTGAGGTAGTTACTACTGCTTGTTTTTCTTCTCTATCTTTTAATTATTTTTCTTCCACATTTTTCTCCTCTATTGGCTTTCTGCTATATTCCTTTCCTATTATTCTTATATTGGTTACTCTAAAGATTATATTTCCTGGGGTGGGGGAAGTGGCTCAGTAGTTAGAGCAGTGATTGCTCTTCCAAAGAACCCAGATTCAATTCCCAGCACCTGTGTGACAGCTCAAAACCATCTCTAACTCTAGTCCCAGGGGCTCCGATGTCCTTTTCTGACCTCCATAGGCACTGCATTCATGTGGTGCACATACATACATGCAGGCAAAACACCCAAACACACAAAAGGAAATATTTTCTTGGCTTTATAATTTACCTTAGGTTAGTACTCTTCACTTTACACACTTAACCACTTGTTTGTACGTTTGTTGTCATATACATCTGTTCTACATGTTTCAAGACTCATCAAACATTTACTGTCAATAACATTTTTCTTTTATGTGTTTTTGTATATATATAATATAAAACAATATCTAACTGTATATGTATTCAATGTATATTTTATGTACACATATATATTTACATACATTTTAAAAATACTCTTTTTTTCTACCTTTCTGAATTGTGTTAGATCATTTTACTTTAACTTAAAAGATTTTCTGGAGGTCGGGGGGTGGTGGCCCACACCTTTAATCTTAGCACTCAGGAGGCAGAGGCAGGCAGATCTCTGTGAGTTTGAAGCCAGCCTGGTTTATAGAGAAAGTTCTAGGACAGCCAGGGTGGTTACCCAGGGAAACTCTGTCTCGAAAAACCAAAAAAAAATTTTTTTTTCTGTAGTATTTTCTGAGGTTATGTTTCATTTTCTTAGTTTTCATATGTGAGTATTTGTTGGTACCTATTTTCCTTTTTTGTGTGTGACTGAGTGTTGCTTTGTAGCTCAGACTGGCCTCTAACTCGAAATCCTCCATTCTTTGATTCTTGAGTGCTGGGATTAAATGAGTTTGTTGTGACATGCTCCTAATTTGTCTAGTTTTTATTGTTAGGTGTAACACGAATCTTAAAAGGTCTTAAAATACAAAACTCAGAGCCAGATATCAGGGTGAAAGCTGAAAGATCAGAGAAGCAGAACAGCCAGGTACTAGCTTACCTCTACAAAATCCTCAGTCTAAGGAGAGTGAGTTCCTGTTTCCTCACACCTTATATACCTTTCTATGTCCTGCCATATTACTTCCTGGGATTAAAGGTGTGTGTCACCACTGCCTAGTTCTGTTTCTCTCATATAGCCCAGTGTGGCCTTGAACTAACAGAGATCCAGATTGCCTCTGGGATGTTAGGATTAAAGGTGTGTGCCACCACTACCTGACCTCTATGTCTAATTTAGTGGTTGGCTCTGTCCTCTGATCACCAGGCATGCTTTATTGGGGTACACAATGTATCACTACAGTTAGGTTTAAAATATTTGTTTCAGTTGATTATAGAATTAAATTTGTATTTTAGCATCTTAAAAGATCCATTATCTTTGCTGAAAATTCAAATGTCTTTTTAGGGTTTATTGTTTGTTTTTGTTTTTGTTTTTGTTTTTTGAGATAGTGTGTCTCCACATAGCCCTAGCTGTCCTAGAACTCATGATGTAGATTGGGCTAGCCTGGAAACTCAGAGTCTCCTGCCTCTGTTATTAAGTGCTGTGTGCCACCACTCCTGGCTTAGGGTGGTTTTTGTTTGTTTGTTTGTTTGTTTGTTTAGATTTATTTTTATTATTTTTAAAATTATATATAGGTGTGTATGTGTCTGTATGTAGGTATATGCATGTAACTGCAGGTGCCCACAGAGGTTAAAGGATCTGGACTTACAGGTGATTGTGAGCCTTCTGATTTGGGTGCTGGGAATTGAACTCAGATCCTTTGGGAGAACATTATGTGCTCTTAACTGCTGAGCCACCTCTCTAGTTTTTGCCACTTTGATACTATGTCTTTAACTTTAATTTGTATGTGTAATGTTTTTGTTATTTCTTTGCTTTTTAATTCATTTGTGTTCACTGATATTTTTTTTTAACTCAGTGAATTAATTGGATTGATACCTGTTTTGGAAAATTCTTAACCATTTACTCTGTTGTTGCTGATGTTTTGAAGTATGGTCTCATGGCCTGGAATTTATTGTGCCATGGAGGATAATTGTGAATTTCTGATTTTCCTACCTCCACTTTCTGAGTTATTTCTGGATTATAGGGGTGTGTCGTCATATTCAGACTCCATTAACTCTTATGTATTGTTTCTATAATATTTTTTCCTCTGGGAATATATTTGTGTGTATATTAGTTTATAGAACTTTATCCTTTGAGTTTCTGTCGTGTGTTCATCCCATTCTTTTCCTTTCTGCTTGTT
>LZPO01117474.1:30667-43652 GCA_001675575.1 Neotoma lepida
AAGATATATACAGTATTGTATCTAATTACAAGATTTGGACATTTAAGTAAGATTGTAAATTTTGAGTGTAGATTGTAAAATTATTAATATTTCTTATTAATGCAACATGCTAAAGAGATTGAGAGAAACTCAAGTCCAGTATAAAGGGTGCTACTAAGAAAGGGATAGATTGCATCAGGGAACCATGTCTGTAATGTTTTATTTCTTAAGCCAAATTGTTAATACCTTACTAGGCTCCTAGTGTGTCTAAAATATTAAAAGTGCTAGAGAATTAGATGAAAAAATTTAGGATTGAAGTAATAGCAATAAGGGAAAAAAATTGATTTGGAAAAAAAAGAGATGCCAGGTAAGTAAAGCCAAGGCTGATTCTTTGTTGTGTTTTTTATTGTTTGTTAACATTGTTCTGATTTCTTTCTTGAGAAATACGGTTAAAAGGTAAGCGAGGACGTGTAACCAAGGAGGGAAAAAGAGAACATAAAGTACCAGGCAAGCTTAAAAGTTATAACTACATGAGATTTAGAGGATGCTATATGTAAAATCTAGATCTTATAAGTATTTTTCTTGACTATATGATATATTAATTAGCTCCACAGTTGTAAAAACTTTGAAAAGACCAGAGAGCNCCAAGGAATTGTTTAAACCTACACCTTTCCTTTGAAAAACATGATTGATTTGAAAGAAAAGAGATTGTGGTTTCATCAGACTGTTAACAGATTTTAAAGTGTTACTTTATTTAAACTGATGTTGTGCACTGAAAGATGTGGCAAACTTTCTAGTTCATGTTACAGTTTTCCAAACCAGAGCCTAAGAGGTCCTTTTCCTCTCTTTTATAAAGGGCTTAGGGGTGACTATGTATTAGGGAGAGGCAAGAAGGTGCTTGCCTTTTGTTTATTATCCTCTCCTCTCTGGGATCAATGATGTCCATTTCCAGAGGCCCCAGTTTAAGTGCCTGTCACCGGGGAATGTCTTGGGAAAGAAAAACAGAAAGTGTTCATTAGTAAAAGGATTGTGTCTAAGATGGCAGGGCGTGAAGAAAGAAGTTCCTTGTGGGGCACTGCAGGTAGCTGAACTGGATTGTTTGGGCTCCAATTTTTTCTGTTCTCCTACAAAGACTCTTGCTTGAAAATAACAAGCAGCAATGTGCTCTCCAGGCTCTGTCTGCTGTCTTCCAGCATGCTCATGTGAAGCATCTGAAGGGTTCTAGCTGCTGTTTTGGTTGACTTTGTTTGGTATGGATAAAGTTGACATTTTAAAAATTCTTTAAGATATTTATGNAGAACTTTTGACTATGTGATATTACAAAGTAATCTTATTGTCAGAAATTGACTTACCAGGGGCCTTTTCTTTTCAGTAATTTATTTCACTATCACAAGATAACTCTCCACATGAAATATATATATGGCGTGAAAAGGTTTTTTTGTTGTTGTTTTTCACCATAATCCAGACAATTATATTTTTTAGGATTGTCTAGAACTTTTTTCCTTGTTTATATTCTTGTTTTGTCTTTTCTTTATTGTTTATAGAATTAGTCCTCCATCCAATAGAACTATTACATTTTCCTCTTTTTGGTGTTTTACCTTATATAGTTTATGTCAGTCACTCCATATGATTCATTTTGAATGCAAACTTTCTTCCTCTTATTCTTTCCTTTCTTACTTTGCATACAGTTTCTAAGTCATTATTATGAAGCTCTTACCATGTTTAGGTTATGCCTGTATGATCCTGTTTTATTGGATTTTTATAGCTGCTTTTAATTTTTAACTTTTCCCTTTAGAATATTTTNAAAATGAATAACAGTGATACCAGTTGTTGAATTTATTACACTATGCTATACATTTTAACTGAGTTAAGGTAGTCTCTAACATAGATTATTTTTTATTTTTATGTATTTATTTTTTTGGTTTTTCGAGACAGGGTTTCTTTGTGTGGCTTTGGCACCTTTCCTGGAACTCACTCGGTAGCCCAGGCTGGCTTCGAACTCACAGAGATCCGCCTGCCTCTGCCTCCCGAGTGCTGGGATCAAAGGCGTGCGCCGCCACCACCACCCGGCTCTAACATAGATTATATAATATTTTTATAAAGATAATCTCATACCATTGTTATACAAAAACTGTTTACTCTTAAATATTCAACTTGTTTACTTTAGAAATTATTTTACTTCAATAGAATTATGCTGAAATTGCCTATAGTGGCATACTTGATTTAGTATTAACTTTGGTTCTAAGAGATAAAAACCCAAAATGTAACAGAGTTTAAAGAAGACAAGAAAACATTTCTTATAAAAATCCAGAGCTCAGGGAGCAATATTCTTTCTTCCTCTGTTGTTCCATTTCTGGCCTTCATTCTCAAGCTTTACCATCAGCAGGCATTCCACCCAGCAGGAAGAAGGGGAAAGAGAAAAGCTTGTTCTTCCTTAGAGGAGCTTCCTACAAGTTACACCCATTCCATCCTAGAGGCGAGCCTGAGTCATGTGGTCACATCAAGTTGCGTTGGCAAGGAGGCTGGTGACATGCTCAGCTATTTTATTTTATTTTATTTTATTTTATTTTTATTTTCCATTTTTTTATTAAAAGATTTTCTAATGCTCAGCTATTTTAGAGGAAAAAGAAAATGTGTGTTATAGGGCAGCTGGTATTTATGTCACAATTATGAACTAGAGACATATTTTTAGAGCATAAAGCACTTCTCCTTTTTCTTTTTCTTAAGACTTTAGATTTGTAGTCTTGGAAACACTCCACAATTTTACCACTCTTTTACTGTTGCTAAATGAATGTTCCTGAAACCGTTTTGATTATCTTAGTCTCCTGATATGCTTTAGTCTTCATTGTCCTTGGGTATAAAACCTAAGCTCTTTTAGTAGTCTTCTAGAATGTTAGGACCAGCTCCCATATTACTTCGCCTGCTCTAGTTTCCCCCTCTTATCATTATAAACACTCTAATCTGTAGATGTTTGGTGCCTTCCTGATTCCACTCTTTGTTATGTGGCTCCTTTGCTGTCAGTGACTTGATTTCCACTTTAGAATGTTTCCTATCTTCAGAGACCCAAGTCAGTTGTCTAGAGTTCTTCTGTGGTGCTGCTTGCTAGAATTACTTTTTTCTTTGTTTGGTTACTTAATACCTCTTCATCTGTCTCTCTTATGGTGATTCTTTTTTTAAACTTATAAAATTGATAATATATTTTTAATTGATTTTATTTTATGTGTATGGGTGTTTTGCCTGTATGTATGTGTGTGCACTACTTGAATTGCTGGTGCCCATGGAGATCAGAAGAGTGTGTCAGATCCCCTTGAACTGGAGTTACATACAGATGATTGCAAGCCACCATGTGGTCTGGAATCTGAGCCTAGGTCCTCTGCAAGAGCAACAAGTACTTTTAACCGCTGAGCCATCTCTCCAGCACCTTATGGTGATTCTGTAGCTCTCTGTGACATGTTTGTATATATGAGCTTTTTAACTCCAGTTTACATTCTTCTGGACATTGTGGCATAGATATTTATGTTTTGTAGTGCCACCAACAATGCTTTCATATATTAGATGGTTAGAAGCTTTTTTGGGTCAACTTCTTGTATGTATGAATGTGTTCATTTTGTTCTCTTAGGTTCCAGTGATACCGTTATACAAGACAGAAAAACTGAAAACCTGCCAGACACCAAATCCATTAAACAGAAGGAGATCCATGCTAAGAGGACCATCTCTCAGGAGCTCTGCCCAGAGACAGAAGGATCCTTAAAGATAGATATTTCAGGTAATGCAGTATATGTCAGTGTGTGTGCCTGAGTGCTAGTGTCTGTTTCTGGTTCATTCTGATGAAAACAAGATGCTTTTCTATTTTACTTATATATATTATTTCAATATTGCTTTGTCTGTATGGATATATGTATGGATTTGTAAAATAAATGTTAATTCTAGGGAAGTATATATAGAAGCAGTATTACAAGTAAATACATTCAGCCTTCTATACCCAATTCAACAAACTCCATGCAGAAAACATTTGAGAAAAAAGTTCTTTGTTGACCATGTATAGACTTCTTTTATTATCATTACTCTTCACAGACAGCATAGGATAATAACAATTGACCTTAGCATTTACCTTGTTTCTAATATTAAAAGTAATCTAATGATGATTTAAAAGTATAGAAGTACTGATACACATCCGTATGCATAGATATATGCAAGCCTCTCCCTGTTTTGTAAAGCATTTGGCATCTACAGATTTTGGTGTCTGTGAGAGGTCCAGGAATCAATCCCACCAGACACTGAGAAATGGTGATCTTAGAAGTGCAGTGTCATGTCTTAGTACTGAGACATGGAAACCTGAAGTTACTCTAGAGTACTGAGACGATAACGTCAATATATAACAGTAAAAAGCCAAAGTAAATGAATTTATGTTTGTCTTTTATAGAAAATTATTATGGTCCAGCCTTAATAATCTCTTTCCCAGGGGCACAGAAGAGAAGCTTCAAATGGCGAAAATGATTTTTGGGAAATAGAATCTAAGTCCACTGAGCTCTTAGTCCATAGATTTATTCTTCTCCGTTCCTGCAAGTCTCTGAGGTTTTCAGTTATATAACCCAAGCAATTGCAATCCTCCCTCTCAAGCCAGGTCACCAGGCTTGAATTCTTACAGGGTCATAAAGGCAGATAAGAGTTTTCTTCAGGCAGTGACTGGCAGGCTTCCTTTTACAACCCAAAAAAGGAGTGGTAAAGGAGGTCAACTGAGAGCTAAGATCGGTTAATACATCAGAAAGGGAATTTATATGCTCAATCTGCATTCCTAGAAGTGGTTAGGTAAAATGTTAGGAATCTATAATATTAGTATAAATACCACTAAGGCTATGTAAGAAAGGAGGGTCCGAGCTTAATTTGCACAAGAAATAAAGCTATGCACCTAGCTGTCCCCTAGGCAGTGTCTCCAGAAAAGTGTTTACCTTAAGTCGGGAGACTGTTTGCCATTATGGCCTAGGATGCTTGAGAAGTATATCAGATAAATATACTGTTAGGAGTTCTTGGAAACATACATAGCATATAAGAAAGTCATTGCAGGAACCGGCTAATACATATATACAAAAGCTAAAATATCACCAAGACTCCTTAAGCTATGGCTTGACCTTCGGAAAAGTCCTTGACCTTTCCTAGTAGTAGCTTTTGTGATAGCAGCTGGATTCCATTACATTTTCCTGCAGCTTGCAGCAGTCTTTGACCCTGATATTATGATAAGAGAAAAGCATACAGAACATAAACCATTCCCGTTCAGCTGTCAAATTTAACCTGTTAGAAGATGAGTTTCCATGTAAGAAAACGGTGCAAGGATTGAGTCTACTAACTCTGTATGCTGAAAAGAGTTTCCATTAACTGCTCATATTTAGAATATATAAAATAATTCTTACCAATGGTACAAGTCCTGTGCAATGGGGAAAGAATAATAGTATAGAAAAACTGGATAACCACATTAGAAGAATGAAGTCAAATCATTACTTTACATAAAAATTACATCAAAAATGATTAGACATATAAACCAGAAGACCTGAACTCCTAAAACTAGAAGAAGACATCAGAATAAAGTTTCAGGAAACTGTATTTGATAATCACTTCTTTAATATGACAGTAAAAGTATATATGGACAAATGAAACTCTGTTAAACTAAAAAACTTGTACACCTGAAAGCAAGCAAGAATGTAAATAGACTATCAGCAGAATTGGGAAAATCAAACCATCTGTCTGTTGAGAGTTACACCTAGAATTTTAAGGAGCACGTGTACCTTGAAAACAAAAAAAAACAAACCTGACTTTACAATGGGCAAGGAGTTAAACATAAAGTTCTCCAAAGAAAGTATAGATTTGACCCAAGAAAATATGAAGTGACACTCAACTAAGTTAAGAGAAATGCACGTCAAAACCACAAGGAACTAACAGCTCATGTTCATCAGAATGGCCACAATTAAATGACNGATACCAGCTACCTGTTGGGAAGAATAAGGAAAAGTTGGAATTAATGCACTACCAGCAGGAATGTAAAATAGTATAGTTGTTCTAGAAAACAATGTTGTATTCCCTCAAACAATTAAAGAATTACCATGTGATGTAGCAGTCCCACTTTGGGGCATATATTCAAAAGAATTGAATTGAATCAAAATTCAAAAGAACAAGACCTCAAACTTCCCAACATGTTTATCAGTGTTATTCATTATAACCAAGAGGCAGAAGTGATCCAACTGTCCATCAGATATTGGATAAGGAAAATGTGAATTATTGGTTAATGAAGAGATTTTATAGAGTAATTGCCTTAGTTTGGATTTCTGTTGCTGTGAAGAGTCACCATGACCACGGCAACTCTATTAAAAAGGAAACATTTCATTGGGGCTGGCTAATAGTTCAGAAGGTTAGTCCATTGTTGTCATGGTGGGAAACATGGAAGCATGCAGGCAGACATGGTGCTGGAGAAGTAGCTAAGAGTTCTACCATTTTGATCTGCAGGCAGCAGANGGAGACTGTGTGCCACACTGGGTATAGCTTGAGCATATGAGACCTTAAAGCCTGCCTCTACAATGACACACTTCCTCCAACAAGGCCACACCTACTCCAACAAGGCCATACCTCCTAATAGTGCCACTTGCTATGGGCCAAGCACTCAAACACCTATGAGCCTATGGGGACTATACTTAATCAAACCACTACATTCCACTCCCTGGTCCCCTTAGGCTCTAAAACCAGAACCACGAGGCCAAAGATGCTAAGTTCTGCTGTTTGCTGGGGCTGAACGTAACCCCCTTGTTCAGTTACATCTTCATTACTTTACATAAATATTGTAAAAATTGTAAAGCTTTGTTTTCAGTGGTGTCTTTTACTGCCTAAGCTTGGCTGTCCTGGAATTAGCTCTGTAGACCAGGCTGGCCTTGAACTCGGAGATCTGTTTGCCTCTGCCTCCTGAGTGCTGGGATTAAAGACATGCACCACCACACCAGGCTTTAAGCTGTTCTTTAATTCCTTTTCACAAGTTCGGAGCTTAACTGGGTGGGGTCTTTCCCTGAGGTCACCACTCCCTTTATTCCATTTCTTAATCTGCTTATCTCCTTGAACACAAGACTTACTTCCATTTCACTTTCTGGTGCCCCTTTCCCCCTAAAATTGTACATTTTGTATTTTTCCTTGCTCAACTTGCTCCTTTTCATTATAGATCTGTATAAGAGTGATCACTTATAACCACACAACAGAGTCAATACTAGCCTGTTTTGAGATTTCCTCTGCCAGTGGAATTAATCCAACTCTCTTCACTTTAGCCTCAGGCAGACTGTTGGTACAAGGGCAAAAAGCAGCCACATTCTTCACCAGAATATCACAAGAAAGATCTCTAGACAACATACTAACATTCTTCTCTGAAACCTCTTGATCCAGGCCCCCACAGTGCAAATCACCCTCAACACCACTGTCTTCCATATAGAATGGCCCATTAAGCCCCTCTTAAACCGTTTAACTTTTTTTCTAATCCACAGTTCGAAGGTCCATATTCCTTAAAAAAAAGCATGGTCAGATCTATCACACTAATACCACCAGTCCCTGACACCAAACCTGGGTTTCTATTGCTGTGAATAGACACCATGACCACAACAACTCTTAGAAAGGAAAACATTTAAATGGGGCTGGCTTCCAGTTCAGAGGTTTAGTTCATTATCATTATGGTGGGAAACATGGTAGCATATAGGCAGACATGTTGCTGGAGAGGAAGCAGAGAGTTCTATATCTTGATCTGTAGGCAGCAGGAGACTGTGTGCCACACTGGGAATAGCTTGAGCATATGAAACGTTAAAGCCTCTCTCTATAGTGACATACTTCCTCCAACAAGGCCATACTTCCTAATAGTGCCAGTCCCTATGGGCCAAACATTCAAACACATGAGTCTATGGGGGATATATCTATTCAAACCATCACTGTGGTGCAAGCCTATAATCCANGCACTCAGGAAGCAGAAGCAGGAGGTTACAAATTATAGGCTACTATGGTCTACATAGTGAATTCAAGGTCATTATGAATACATAACTAGACCTTGTCTCAAAACAACAAAAAAGAAAATGTGTTATATATTTAAAAATGGTTATTATGAAGCCTTCATGAAGAAATTATGTCACATGCTACCACATGGATGAACCTTATAAGGACATATACTAAGTAAAATAGCCCAGTCACTAAGGCACAAATATTTTTTGATTTTACTAATATGAAATATCTCAAGTAGACACAAATAGAAACAGAATGTGGAAAGGTGATTGCCAAGTGTTAGAGTTAGGAGGAGGACGGACACAGAATAGTGTTGTCCCAACAGACCTTGATTTTCCTGTCTTAGCTTCCCAAGTACCTGCAATTATAGGCTCCTGGCTTATTTTGGTAATAAGGTTCTTTGGAACACAGAAGTTTTGAATTTTGATAAATGTGGGTATTCATTTATCATGACACTAGCTGTTAAAACAACTATTTCATCATCAGATGGTCCTGAAACGTTTACCAAAAATCAACTGACTGTAGATATGTAACTTTATTTCAGGACTGTCAATAGTATCTGTTGATCTATGTTTTGATCCTATGATAGTAACACTCTGTCTTGATTACTGTTAACTTATGATAAGGTTTGACCTAGGGATGTATTTTAAAACTTTGTTTTATTTTTCAGAATCATGTTGTCTCCTCTAGGTCCCTTAAAATTGCATATGAATTTTAGAATTACTTTGTTAGTTTCTACAAAAGAACAAACTGGGATTCTGATAGGGATAGCACTGGATCTATAGAGCAATCTGAAGAGTGTTACTGTTTGATGTTTTCTTTTACTCTATGAATGAGGTGTTTTCCATTTATTTAGATATTTAATTTCATAGCAATACTTTGTAGTGTTCTGAGAATGGGTTTTATGATTCTTTTATTAGATTCTTTTCTAGTGTTTTATTTTATTTTTGTTCTATAATGACTAGAATTATATTTTTAAGAATTTGTATATAGGACTTTAATAATTCTATAGTCATTTATAAGCCACTATATTTTTATAGGTAGCCCAATTTTCTTTCTTTCAGTGGCATATATGTTTGTATCTGTGTGTGTGTGTGTGTGTGTGTGTGTATGTGTGTGTGTATACATATATTACATAAAACTTATATGAAGTGCCTTTTTTTTCCCGTTTAGTGTGGTGAATATAGTCAGACTGGTAATTAGAACCACTTCTGTATTAGTTTCTTTTCTATTGCTGTGATAAAACAACATGATCTAGGCAACTTACAAAAAGAAGGGGTTTATTTGGGCTGATAGTTCCAGAAGATGGGAGTCCATCACTATCATGGTGGGGAAGTGTGGTAGCAGGCGGGTATGGCGACTGGAGCAGCAAGCTAAGAGCTCACATCTTAAAACTGCAAGCATGAAGCATAGAGAGTGAATTGGGAGTGATGTAAGTCTTTGAAACCTCAAAGCCTGCCCCCAGGGGTATACTTCATCCAGCGAGGCCACACCTAAGCCTTCCCAGACACTGCCAACCCCTGAAGACAAGGTATTCAAATGCCTGTGTCCAAGCGACATGGTCATTCAAACCACTACANCACATATGCATAGCTATATTTGCTGTATATCCTTTGTTATGTGTTTGTGCTAGAATTGGTTTTTATTTCATTTTCAGTTTACTTACTGTAGGTATATAAAATTCAAATTGTAAACACATATTTTTATCTTGAAACCTACCTAAACTTTTTTATTAGTTCTAATTTTTTTATGGATTTCCTAGTAAAGGCTAGAATAGAATTCAGTTAACAATATTTAAAAGTTAAGGTGACTGTATATCTAACTGATATATCTAGTACATAGATATAAATCTGGGATTGAGAGAAATCATAGCTTGAAATATAAATCTAAGGGTATATATTGACACTGCAGTGATACTAAAAACCATGAGGAGAAGTGTGATCTTGAAAGGCAATTTTGGGTGTGAGCATGCTATCTAGATAGAATTGGCTCTTTGAGGAGACCATTGGTACATCAGAGCTGTTATAATCCAGTGGTGTGTCTAAACTCAGAGCAATTTGAAGAGAGAATTGGTTTGGGAATGAGAGAACAGGAAAATGCGTGTTTCCTACTTTAGACCATGAAGAGGAACAGAGGAATGAACCAGCACAAGGGTTTTCTGAACGCTGCTGCCATAATTTTGAATGGTCTAGCAGTCAGGGATGAAGTTTTAATGTGCAGTTCAGAGAAACACATTCTAATAAACTGTAAGATATGATTGCATTCAACAATGCCTATTTTGATGTGGAATGATTGCCCAAACGTGAGGCTTTAAAACGATTTCTTTTCACTCCACTCACTTCATGCTGATGATGAANTCTCAGGATTTTTAGCTGGAGATAACCATCTAAGTCTTACTAGCAGGGTGAACTTCTTTAAAGAAAGAACACATACAAAAGTAGCCTATATAGAACAGGTCATGAATGTATAAGGGAACTAATTATAATGTGGAGAACTAAAGGGCTGTCCTTGAGGTCACACAGCTTTGTCACATGATGGAAGAGTTCAATCCAGATTTGTTTTGTTGTTGTTTTTTGAGACAAAGTAACCTTGACTGACCTAGAACTCACTGTGTAGACCAGGCTGGCCTTGAACTCTCAGAGGTCCAATGGCTTCTGTACTCTAGTGCTTGGAATACTTGTTTTTAGTTTTTGAGACAGAATACCATGTAATTAGTCCAGGCTAGCCTTGAACTGGTTGTATGGCAGAGGCTGACCTGAAACACCTGATTGTCCTGTCTCTATTTTTAGAGTGCTAGGACTATAAATGAAATTTATAGCATTTTGGGAATTGAACCCAGGGCTTTGTGCATGCTAGGCAAGCACTCTTTCATCTGACATCCAACCCCAGCTCTGTCACATAATGGCAGAGTTAACCCAAAATCCATATATTTTGATTCATGCCAGTCTGGTTGCTAAGCACATGTTCTATGCCTAAAGAAAAAACTCTTTATGAAGGGAATACAAATATTTCTAAATTCTTTCAAAATCTTTTTTTCTTTTTGTTCTTTTCAGAGTCTGAATGTCATTCAGCATTTGAAAACACCACTCACTCTGTCTTCAGGTCAGCCAAGTTTTACTTCCATCATCCAGTCCACCTGGCCCATGAGCCAGATTTCTGCCATGAGTCTTTGGGAAGGAGCGTTTTCATGCAGCATTCTTGGAAGGATTTCTTTCACCATCATGCAGAGCACAGCTGCCTTCCTCCTCCTGGCCCAAGTGCAGACAAGACCAAGATGGATTACACCAGAATTAAGAGCCTCAGCATCAATTTGAATTTGGGAGACAATGAGAAGATGCATACTATCAAGAATCAGGCCAGAGACCCAAAAAGCAAAAGACAGACGAATGACCATAAAAAAGATCAGAAAGTCACCCCAGAGTTAACAACACAGTGCACCGTGAGTTTGAATGAACTCTGGAATAAGTACCAGGAGCGACAGAAGCAGCAGAAACCTGCCGTTTGTGATAAGAAAGAACTTTCTTTGGTGGAACGACTTGATCGTTTGGCTAAACTGCTTCAGAATCCCATCACACATTCTCTCCAGGCCTCAGAAAGTACACAAGGTGATAGCAGAAGGGGACAAGGAGTGAGGGGGCCAACTGGGAAGAGACAGCATCAGCAGACAGGCAAGCTGCAGAAGTGGTGTAAGAGCCTAGAGAAGGGTCAGAGTGCAGGTGATTTTAGGAAAAGCAGAGTGCTTTCTCATCGTGGTGGGAAGTCCAATCAGATTAAGATTGAGCAGGTTAAATTAAATAAATACATCTTGAGAGAACAGCCGGGTTTTAATTATGTCAGCAATACCTCCTCGGATTCTAGACCCTCAGAGGAAAGTGAGCTCCTCACAGATAGCCCCAACATTTTTTCCAGCACAACATCTCCTGTGGACTCCGATGTATTGACCCAAACTGACCGGGATATGACTTTAAATGAAAGGAGTAGTTCCATATCCACCATTGACACAGCCCGATTGATCCAGGCTTTTGGCCATGAAAGACTGTATTTGTCACCCAGGCGAATTAAATTATACAGGAGTGTCACTAATCAACAGAGGAGATATCTGGAGCAGCGGGCCAATCACAGCACGAAGGCACTGAACACAGGCAATCCCCAAGTGACTGCTGAGCACACCAGGAGGAGGCACATCCAGGTACACGGCTACAAATTCAACTGGCATCGTGGCTGCCTTTTTTGTGGACTTTTTAGTTAATCTCTTCACACAGGTGGAAAAAAAAAAGCCATTTGCCCTTTCCTCACTATACCGTTTCTTCCCAAAGAAAGAAAAGAGTGAGAAAGTGTAGCACAGCACTATTGTTTGTTGTCATTCTTTCCACCAACACACACTTGCCAGTCACCCTTTGGATGCAGACCTTTGCACTAGATATTTTTCAGAATCTGTGAAGTAAAAGGAAGCCCCTGACCCAGGGAGCTTCAAGCTTAGCATGGCCTCTGTTCGGCCTGGGGAAGGGAGGTNCTGCTTTTTATTCTTTCCTTCTGTCTTTTGAGACGTATTTGAATTGCCTTTAAGCACATACACATATAATACGACATTATTTTTAAGTAAATGAAACATTAGCATCATATAAAAATTGAAAATGGGGTAAGCCACAACATGATTTAAAATAAATAAGTGAAGAACTAAGAGATTGAAAGACAAGTTAAAGCCAGAGGGCCATAAATACACCTGGTAGGTATGTTTGCCAGAAATAAGGTACAAGTTTGGTGTTCCATGCTCTAGAAGATAAGTTGTAATCACTTAACATTGTATTATAAAAGCAAGTCAGAATTTCAAAATCATTAGTTATTTCAGTTACAAACACCTAAATGAAGTTTCCTCGTTTGTCTTCATAAAGAAGACATTACATGATAACAGAGACCTCCAAATCCCTCATGGTAGATGCCACAGCAGTCAGGCTGTGAGGTCACATTACTTCAATAAGAGCTGGTGAAGAGC
>LZPO01117474.1:47441-68253 GCA_001675575.1 Neotoma lepida
AAATCTTTAAAAGGGTATATGGTTTGAAAACATGTGCTTCTCCTCCCCACCCCAGCCCCACCCCCTTTTTTTTTTGAAATAGAGTCTGTGTAGCCCTGGCTGCTCTGAACTCACTATGTAGACCAGTTTAGTTGGCCTGGAACTCAAAAGATCCTCCTGCCTCTACCTACCAAGTACTGAGATTAAAGACGAGTGCCNCCACTGAGCTTGCTCTTCCTGTTGTGCGTTCCTCTCCAGACTGTTGATTTCACTTGCAGTGCAGCACTCTGACTTTAGCAAAGTCCTGTTCATGTACTTTCATCACTTGTGCATGTTAATGTCGCATCTGAAACGACTCAACCCAAAGTCACACAAAGAAATACTCCTTGGTTTTCTTCTAGTGGCTCTGTAATTTTAGCTTTTGTTTAGTTTACGTCAGTTTCAGCTACTTTTTAAAGGTTGATGGGTGCAGCCTTATTCCTATGCGTGTTCCTGTCCAGCTGTCCTAATACCATCTGCTGCAGACTATTTTTCCTCCACTAAGTATTTTGGACGCTCTTGCTGGATATATTCTCTAATAAGAAACCGTAAAATTGTGTGTGTGGGGGGGTATTTTTTATTTTTATTTTATGCGTGTTTTGCCTGCATGTATGTATGTATGTGCACCTCATGGGGTGTTTGTCTGGTGCCCATGAAAGTCAGAAGAGGGCATCAGACCTCTTGGAACTAGAGTTACACATGGTTTTGAACCACTATGCAGGTGCTGGGAATCAAACCCTGGTCTTCTGCAAGGAACAAAAAGTGCCCTTAACCACTGAGCCATCTCTCTAGCTCCCCATCCCCACCCAGAACTTGTTTTTATGTGACATTAATAGGTGTGCAGAGAATTCGGATTTCCAAATCTCANGTTAATTTTTATTTTCTGCCTGAATGAGCATGTGACCCTCCAGTTTTGTCTTAGTGAATCTTCTCAGAAGTGTGGTGAAAGAGAAGTGCAAGAGAAGTCCTGTGCAGTTTCTATGCCATTTCTGTCTCCTCTTCCTCCTCCTCCTCTTCATCATCATCTTTTTTAGATATACATAGTTTTACTGTATAACCTAAAGCTGATCCCAAGCTTGTAATCCTCCAGCCTCAGTCTCCCAGATTGTAGTATTACAGAATAACACTATCATGCCTGCCAGAGAAAAAAAACTTTAGTGCTAAGAATTGGTTGAATTAAATGTGTTCCCATTTATGGCCTCTCTTTAAAAAAATGTCCCTGTACCCATTCTTATTTCAATCATGTGACTGGCCTTTAAAAAATTTATTTTGAGTCATGAGTTCTTAAAAATACTTGTGTTGCTGAGCTTGTGGTGGCGCACGCCTTTGATCCCAGGACTCGGCAGACAGAGGCAGACGGATCTCAAGAGTTGGAGGCCAGCCTGATCTATAGAGCAAGTTCTAGGACAGCCAGGGCTACATAGTGAAACCTTGTCTCGAAAAACCAAGAAAAAAAATCAAAAACGTGTGTGTGTGTGTGTGTGTGTGTGTGTGTACATGCATTTCAGTATAAAAAGCACACCACTGTATCTTCTCCTCCTCCTCCTCTCCTCCCTCCTCCCCCCTCTCCCTCCTCCTCCTCCTCTTTTTTCTTCCTTTTATGCTCATCAGTTCAGAATCCATTGATATCTCATCACAAGTATATCTAACCCAGGTGTCTAATCCCTGCATAATACTCCATGGAGAATCTGCACATTTACCTGTGCTCTGCTGGACACTCAGCCCAGCTGTCCAGCACACAAAACAAGCAGTGCAGAACTTTGTCTCTCTGTGACGGTCTTTTGTATAGATGCTGGAAGTGGGATTCTTGTCAGGCTACACAAATACTTAATTTCATACAAGAACACGAATTTCTTTTTTAGTCTTTATTCCTGCCTGAACTGTATAAAAATTTCCATTTCTACTTTGAGCTGATAATGTCTAGTCTTCATTTGAAAATAAGAAATACAGATTTTTATACCATGGAAAGATAAGGTTTTGTTGTTGTTTTGTTTCGTATGGTTTTTTAGTTTCTGTTGTTGTTTTGTGTCTGAGTAAATGCTACTTGTCTTTGTCTGCCATATTCCCAAACTGTGGATATGGCACAGTGGCACATCCTTCCTTGTCAAAAGAGAAGCTTGAAAGAGATTTATTTTGAGCTTTAACACATTGATTTGCCCACCCACACACGGTTCTAATACGGAGTGTGACCAGTGCAGTGGATGCTCTAACATGCTTGAGACTCACATACACATGAAGAAAGGATGGGAGACTGTGGTACAGTATTAACAAGCTTGTTTTAAGATATCTATGTAAAACTCCTTTCTCAAAACACAGCACCCATAGTTAATTCCAAACATCAATGGAATATTTACAAAAAATAATGGTACATTAGGCAAAATGTTGACAAATCCCAAAGTAGTTTTATAAGTAAGCTGGTATTCTGTAACCACAACACAGTAAAACTGCGCTGAACAAGTATCATTTTAAAATTAAATACATGAGAGTGAAATAAATCTTTTCAAGGTCATAACAGTATGTCAAAACTTACAAATTGTGGCTAACTATGGTGAGAAGGGCATGTCCACCATAGGAATCCATTTCCAGGACTGATCAGAACAGTCAAGAGCAGATCTTTTATAGGAACAGTAATTCCCTCTCTGGTTGTTCTTGCCACAGAAGGAAAGAACATATCTAGTGATACGGAGACACAGGCACAGACAAAGGGGATGTTTCTTAGATTTACATGAGTGGTTTGCCTTCATGTATGTGTGTGCATCACATGGGGATGAAGGCGATATTTTTAAAGGTTTTGCCGTTTTTTTAGGCAGATATATTTTAAAATCTAAATGGATGATGATTGAGGAAAACGTAAAGTAACCAAGAAATGACAAAGCCTACCTAGTTAGCTAATCACAGTTGAAGTGCTGTCAATAATCTATAGCCCACTACCTCCTGCCCCTGAATGTGACCCCTCTGAGGGGGGTGCTGTGTTATCCCCAGGCCCAATTTAGGGACTCAGCTTTTTAACATCTGCTCTGAAGTGTGTTTTTAAAAATACTTAGTTTAAGATTTGCTGTTTATATTTCTTACATTGTCTTTTATAACCTTTTCATTATTCTCTGAAGACTTTTTTTGTTAATTCTTAAACATTAGTTGGACTACAATTATGTTGTTATGCACAGTTCTTTCTGTATTCATTGTTAGCCCCAGCCTCAAGATTATAAACACAGGCCCGATGGTGGCGCACACCTTTAATCCCAGCACTCTGAGGCAGAGGCAGGTGGATCTCTGTGAGTTCAAGGCCAGGCCGGGCTACAGAGCGAGTTCCAGGACAGGCTCCAAAGCTACACAGAGAAACCCTGTCTCAAAAAACCAAAAAAAAAAAAAAATTATAAACACAAATTTTCTACTAGAAAAATATGTACGGGTAGGGAAGCAGTACATTTAAACTGCTAATATACTGTGTGTAATTTATTGTGTGTGTAAGTATTTCTAAATAATCAGTATATCTTTTAATAAGAAAATAATGTACAGAAAATCTAAGAAAATCTGGTTACTAAGAAAATCTGGTCCTTTTATTAAACTGGACTCCTAATCATTAAGACTCATTAATTGAGTAGCATGGTTCTTTTGACAGTTGGAATATGGGGGACCTGGTCAAATGGAAAGATCTGAAGTGGAAATTAATTCAGGCTCAAGTATGAAGTTTTATTCACTAATCCTAAAATTGGATCAGCGCCTCCATGTAAACCTAAGAGATCAGGTGCAGCTGGCTGCCTGAGTCCGATAGGTGTACGGTCACCTGTGAGTGATTATGATCCCTCTGGATCTTCAGAGCCAGTGGCTGAGGTGTTTAAGGGAGTACAAAGAAGATCATAATGTTGCCAACTTGATAGAAAACCTTTGATTGCTACTGTCCTGCCCTGTCACTCTGCAAGGGTTTTGTGATCATGAGTCAACTTCCTGCTTTTCCCACAGACTGATGGCAGAGTTACATCCTTGGTTTCCCTTCTCAGGCTGTTCCTCAGCTCTGCTGTACCTGGGAACTTTCCTGACCTTGACCATAATCACCTCGGTAGTGTGTTAACCGCCTTGGTAGCTACAGCTTGAATGTTGGTGTCACCCACAGCTGTTTTCCTGTTTTCAGTCCTCACTCATATGGGTACCATTGTATTCAGATACAATGCCCTTTTAACCTTTTGGGGAAGGTTTTATACACTTGTTTTGTTTGTTTGTTTTTGAAATAGGGTCACTCTACATAGCCCCAGCTGTTTGGAACTCGCTATATAAACCAGGCTGGCCTCAAATTGACAGAGATCTGCCTGCCTCTGCCTCCCATTAAAGGTGTGTGCCACCACACCCAGCAGTTTTTCATAATGGGTATCATTTACCCCCTAGGTCTCCTTTGTAACTTTTGTCTCTAGAAATTACGTGTCAAAAGGTTATTTTTTGTACAGGCACACAATTATGTCACCCCTTAGTGGGCCAGTATATTTTATTATTAGACTATAATTATCTGGACATCAGCTGTAGTTGATCTGGACATTTCTGAAAGCCTTTTGACAAGAAGAAGCATGTTGGTGCCATAGAGCCCCTTTGGTTTTGACTGACTTACTAGAGTGTATTTCTGACTTAAACTTGGGTAATTATAATTACCATCAATCTATTCCTCAGAAGGAAAAACCTCTTCCCTCAGGTGCCTAGCTGACTGAAGGCCATTGAAATTAAGCTAACCAATTTGCTTTCCCAAGCTCAATTTTTATATTCAGAGTAATTTTGTATTTTTGGACAGGGTCTCATGTAGCTCAGGCTGGCCCTTAACTTGATGTGTACCCACAGACGACTTTCATTGCCTGGTTCTCCTGCCTCTGCCCTCAAGTGCTGGAATACAGGTGTCTACTATCACCCCTGCCAGTTAGGTTGTCTGTTGACTGGTATGATTAATGAAAAAAATTAGAAGTAATTTTACACTTTTTAAAAATTTAAATAAGCTNGGGCTTAGTAGCCCCAGAATTTGGGAGGCTGAAGCAGGTAGATCAGAAATTCAGTCACATTTGCCTACACAGCAAGTTAAAGGCCCGACTGGGTTACATGAGGTCCTGTCTCCATAAATAAAATATTTAATTTAAAGGCTTCTTTTCTGGACCTTCTGATGTCTAATCAATAAATGTGGGGATGGGTCTTATCTAGTACTTTGTAACTTAAAAAGTACTACAAAAGTCCAGAAACCTCCCTGAAATGGTGGCATTTTCCCTGTTCCTGTGTAGAACTGGGCACCAGCAGGTGAGTTCTCAAACACTAGAGAGAGCAGCCAGCTAGCATGTGTTCTTCCAAGATGATACACAAAAGAAAATTTACACCATGGTAGCTGATGCCATTTAACTTGGAAACGCTTCAATCTTTATGTGGAAGCCCCATGCTAGAAAACAGAATGAGCCAATCCATACTCATCTGGAGGTTGATAAGGTGCCTGCATCCTTCTTTGGACAAAGTCTTCTGGTCTGTTGCTTCTGGGAGGCATCTGTCAATGAAATTTTAACANTGTATCCTGTGGTGGATCCCCAGAACCAGTTGGACACAAAGTGCGAGTCTTTTCATGGTGGTGACTTTGGAATCTGGGTAGAAGTCAGTTAATACCATTGCTTAACTGGCCATATGCCTTGGGGTTTACTCTAGGGTGTGGGGCTGCATTTCACCCAACGCTTTCACGGTATGCCATAGCACGTTTATTATTTTTATGACCAAATACTGCACTGAATTGAATGCCACATTTTGTCATTCAGTTCATGGACAAGATTTTCTACTTTTTGCCTATTTTCAACAAAGCTGGGTGAGCGTGTATACATTTTTATGTGCTAGCCTGTTTTCCCTTTTCTTGGAAATATACCTAGGGGTGGAATTGTTTGATCATGTGCAACTCTCTTAACATCCAGTGAACCGCCCGACTTTGAAAAGTGCCTTTAGCATTTCACACCCATGGGCAGTGTGAGCATTCAGCTTCTCAGCATCCCAGTTAGTATTTGTTTTGTCTCATTTGGCTTTTGCCGTCATAGAGGGCTGAATAAGTACATTTTGTTGGGAGGAGTTTATTTTTAGACTATAGTTTTGAATGTTTAGCTTTTCACAGCAATTTATCAAAAAAATGCACTGTAAATGTGGGTTTTCCTTGACTTTGGTGCATTCAGAACTGGTTGTGTATCTTGGAAATACAGGGGGCCTGTGGTCCTATCCATCACTATCACACCCAGTTCNAAGCAGGGCATACCGCAGCTCCTCTGCACCATCTACTTAAAGGGCAGACCAGTGCATGTATCTTAGACCCTGATTATCAGAGATTCCTACCACTAAGATTGCAAATCCACTTGCTTTGGGCATTCTGGCATGGGAAACAGGTATAGCTTTCTCCCTCTTAGCTCCCTGCTCACAAGGTTTTTTTCTCGAGGTATCCACTTCAACCATTCCTCACAGATACTGTGTGGAAGAACTTTCCACTTTTCTAAATACAGCAGCTTTCTTGGGGGATATGTTTGTGGATATCCTACTTTAAAACTTGGACCTTGAACTAAGCATGTTGATAGAATCAGTTTACCACTTTTATAGCGCTGAAACATTTCTACAACCTAGCACCTTGAAACTCATTATGTCTTTATTGCCACACTCATCACTTCAAGCCTTTGTTTTGTTGATTCTCTCTTGAACTGGCAGTGTAGTCCAGTGAAACATTAGAAATAATGTGGTTAGGTATTTGAAGAGTGTCCTTCCCACTCTTGTTCCCAGGCATCAACTCAACAGAGGCAGCCGGTATTAATAGTTTCTAGTGCAAATGAGTTGTGCAGTCATCAGCATATCCACTTTAGAATATTTCTATCTAGGAAGCTCCCTTGCTTTTGTTTACAGTTATTCCCAGCTTTGGGAAACCTCATCTTGCCCATTCTGCACAGTTCATATAGAGTCACTGATGCAGCCTTTTGCATCTGGCTTACTTGCTTTAGTGTGATGTTTTCAAAGTATCCATGTGGTATGTTGTCAGTAATTCCTCCTCCTGTTGAGTAGTTGTTGGTTATATGGGTTTTTACCACATTGTGTCTATTAGTGGACATTTAGAATGTTTAGATTGTTTTTTTTAATTATCTGAATATGGCTATGAACATTTGTTTAGAAGTTTTATGTAAGCATTTTCATTTCCTTTAGTTATGGAATGACTTATGATAAATTTTTAATGTTTTAAGTAACTGCTTGTGTTTTTTCAAAATTCCCATGTGCAGTGTGTTGAGCATTCCAGTTCTTCCACATCTTACCAAAACTTGTCATTATTCATNGTTTTGGTGTGAGCATCCTAAATGATGTGAAGTCACTTCATGCTGATGCTTTAATCTGAACTTCACAATGACTGCATAGTGACGATCTTTTTGTGTGCTTGTCTTTGGTGTCTTTTGGACAAAAGACAATCTTTTGTCCATTTTTAAGTTAGGTCATCTGTCTTCCCATTCAGCTCAGATGAGTTTTATGTATTTAGGGTCACCTCTCAGCCTTTTGGGTAAGATCAAGTGTGGTATCTGGTCTCATCAGCTCTATATTTTTGTCACAAGTTTTACCAGCTGTATAACTTGAGGTCAAGTTCTCCTGTTCTGGCACTTCTGTTTATTTTAAAAATAAAATTTAATGTTCAAATGGTGAATAATGCAGTTTGGTTTAACATTTTTTTCCCTTGTGAATTGTGCTGTTGGTATTAGACCTGAGTTGTTGTTTTTTTTCTTTTTTTCCTAGTCAAGGTAACAAAGATTTTCTCCTATGTTTTCATTTTAAAATTTGATGACGGCATGTCCCACCTGTAGTCCACATGCATCTCAGAATAGCTGTTGTGCTATTCATAGATGGCAGTGTCCTATAGCGATCTCAAAAAGCTTGGACATATTGTTGGTTGGTTTTAGTAATTTGGCTCTGTTCAGTGTATTTTTGTGTATGTGATGTGGTATCTAAAGTCATCTTTTGTATGTGAAGATTCGGTTGTTCTAAATCCCTTGTTCAGAGGTCCTATCCTTTCCTCCAGTAGGGAGCCTTGGTGCCTTTCTGAAAAATCGTTGACCATAATCATGAGTTACTTTATCACTCTCAATTATGTTTTGATTGATGTATGTACATCCAGTTTTTTACCTCAGTTATACTGTGTCTTGATCATTGTAACTTTGTTTTGGAATCAGGAAATGATTTTTTATCTGTTCTTTTTCTTTCCTAATAATTTTGGGCTCTTATGATACTTTGCCTTTCCATGGAAGCTTGAGATCAGCTTATAAATTTCTTCAGGAAGATTCATTAGGATTTTTTAGGCTTATTGAGAACCTGCAAATTAATAATGGAGAGACTTGCCATCCTAGCAGTTTTTGAGTCTTCTAACTCATATACATATGAGTGTCTCACCGTTTATTTAGATTTTTAATTTCTCCCATAAATACTTTATAGTTTTTTTTCTATTGTGAATGAGATTGTTTCCTTAATTTTATTTTCAGTTTTCGCAGTGCTAGAATACAGACATGGCTTTTCTATCTTGAAACCCAGCCCATTTTGGCACCCACTATCCTTTGTCTCTCTCAGCACGTGAGGTCTGATGTGTTACCTGCCATCATATGGCCCTTATTGTCTTGCACATTTTTGCTTTTTATTATCACAGCATTCTCAAAGTTTTGCACTAGTTGGGCTTTTGTTTTGTTTAATAGCCTACCATCAAAACCTTTCTCATTTGTTTGTTTTGAAATGGTGTTTCACTTTTTTGCCAATTCTGGGCTTGAACTCATGAAAAGCTGAGATTTTATTTTTTCTAGTATTTCTTTTGTTGATTTTTTTGTTGTTATATGTATGCTTTTATTCATTTGTTTGTTTTGAGGTTTGTTTTGAGACAGCCTCACTGTGTAGCTCAGGCTAACCTCAGGCTGAAGTCCTGCTGCCTCCCAAGTGTTGGGATTACAGGTATGAACCAGCATGTTCAGCCTCTTTCTACACTTCCTGTAATTTCAGGAGTAAAAACTTCAGTTCCATCTCTAAGTGAGGAAAGTGGCACAAAAAGACAACTTTTGTCTTGAGAGACAACGAATAAAGTCTAACACTGGCTCAGGTCTTAGGATTCTAGACTTGGAGCTAGCTTTTTGGTTTTTGGTGTTTTTTTTCCCCCTCCTACATCAAAATTTTCATTGTTCTGTCTACACAGTGCTCTGGCCTTTAATTTACATACTTTTCACTACTAAACATCATTTCATTTGATTTGGGCCATACTCCTGTTCCTTGAGAGCCTCTCAGGGCACTCTGGGTGTGTATTATATAGAAATCCTGCTTTCCAAATCCCCAAAGCATTTATTCACAAAACGTGAAGCAAGACTGGCGGAACCTAGAGACACAGGAGGTGCTCAGTGGGGATTTGTGTGGTGCAAGTTGTCTACTCAGGCAGGGCCTTTCTGAGTGTTGAAATAATGCTAAGATAAGTGTGGACTTAGTGACCATGTTCTACCAGCATGTATTGTCATTTCAATCCTTGGAGCTCCATCTCGTTCTCAACATGCTGTCCTTTGTTCAAAGATAAGTGTACTGGACGTGCTGCCACTCAGTGACCGTATCTACTAGGAAACGGCTAACGTGGCAGGCCAGTTTTTGTCTTCTTTCCCGTGCTTGGACATTTGCTAGCCTTGACTTTCACATGCCTGCAGATTATCAGATTGATGATCAACTCTAAACTTGACAGGTCAGCGGTGTTAAACTCACCCGTTTACAGTACTTAACTTTGTGAAAATCAAAATGCTTCCTGCTACAGATGTTTTATCATTGCCCCCCCCCTTTTTTCCCCAGGATTCTGGGCTAAGTTCTTGGAGGCCTTGGAATATAGTTTTTGTAGTTCAAAGAAGCAGATACATGGCTTTAGCTGCAATACACCTCAATCAAACTTGCTTTGACAATGTCATTTAGCACTTACTAAAAATTCAAATGATCAAACCTCTCCCCTAGAGATTCTGCCCCCCTCCCAGAGCTCTCCCACCCCCAGACATTTTATGATGAGCAGGCTTAAACACTCTTTGGCTTGAGAAGTATCAGTGGGGAAGAGCACCTGCTGTGTCATCATGCCAGCCAGCGTTCAGGTGCCCACACCTGCCCACAAGCTGACCATCCCTATGCCAGCATTCCCAGATCTGAGGGAAGGGCAGAGACAGGGTTGCTGGGGCTTCCTAGCTTCCGATCTAGTTGTGAAAATANGAGCCCAAAGTCCAGGGCTTGCCTCAAAGGAATAGGTTGAGAGTGATAGAGGTTGTTGCTGTTGCCCTCTGCTGGCCTCCATGTGTGTGTGCTTGGGTACAGACAAGAGTTTTATGGGGGATTTGTTCAGCTATGTTTTTTGATTTTTTTTTTTTACCCACCAGTGTGAGCTTTCACCCCTTAACTCGACTTTCAGTACTCTACTTGCTCTGAACATAGTTAAAAGGGGCTTTAGGGCTTTGGTGTACTTTATACTTGGCTCATTTGGGATTTCTTAAGGTGTGTGTCTGTCATATAGAAAGTCTGAATCTGCTCTGATTGAGGGGTCCCCTATGGACTTCATCACTTAAGTCAGCATCTCTTAGCTCCAGAATTATCTGCAGCTGTGAGCTGAGAATCTTATTCTAGAGGTGTGTCAGGCAAGGTTAAGCTACCAGTTTCAATTTTCTCAAATCCCAGAGAAAGTCCCAGCTCTCTTTGTATTGCAGTAGCTTGGGCCTCTCTTACAGCAGCAGTTCTTCACATCCTAGATACATGGTCACATCATCCACAAGCTTCTTTCAGCTATGTCTCAGCAATTTGCCTAGAGAGGGCTTCAGGGGCCTTGTAGGCGGGCTTGCCCTGTAGGTAACTATTCTTCTGGCTACCAATCACTCTAACAGAGTCTCTTGTTTTTCCAGGTGACAAACCATGTTTCTTCTGACTCAGAAGAAACATCCACTGGTAGTATCTTGACCTTGGACTCCACCCTTTACAATGAGGAAAATGTGCACATGTTGAACAAGGGCGTACAAGCTGGTAAATCCTTGGAATTTAAATTTTGCATCGATAAAAAAATGCTTCTTCAACACACTTACTTAACCTCACTCATGTTAAAGGGTATAAAGATTAAAAGTACCTGCATATTTAGGTGCTTTTTTTTTACTTATTAATTGCAAAAAATTCCAAGTTTGTAAGCAAGAGTGTAGGGTTAAGTGCCTTTGTAGCAGCCTCTGTGAAAAGCAGTTCGGCAGTTCTTATCCAATTTACTTTGACCCAGTGTTTTCGTTTTTTGTTTTTGTTGTTTGTTTGTTTTTGCTTTTGGAATTTGGCTAATAGATATACTTAAATATGTGCAAAATGTTAAGTTAAAAAGTAGAGTTATTGTAGCAGAACATTAAAATCAACTTTGATAGCCATCAAATAATAATGGTGAAATTAATTATTGTAGTTTCAAATGAAGAAGTTTTATATAGAACAAGGAAGCTCTGTAAGGTCTGGAGAAATGGTTAAGAGCAGCGTTGCTGTTGCAGAGGGCCTGGGTTCAATTCCCAACACACACAGAGGTCCCCAGCATACATATTTTAAAAGAAAAATCCAGGTACAGAACATGTACAGTTTACTACTGTGTGTGTTTCGTAAAAAGAAAGGAGGGAAGAGAATGGCTTGAGTGAGCAAAGTTCTCTGGGGTCCTGATTTGTACACAGGATGACTGGAGAGCAGGGCAAAGTTCTCTGGGGTCCTGATTTGTACACAGGATGACTGGAGAGCAGGGCAAAGTTCTCTGGGGTCCTGATTTGTACACAGGATGACTGNAGAGCAGGGCTAGGAGAATTTGAAGCTTATGCCTGAAGAGAGTTTGGTTTCATACGAGTCAGTCTTTTTTCTTCTTCCCTCAAGTCTTGAGCTCAGCACTATCACCTCCTCCTTACTAGGTGATTGGCAGCAGGTCCAGAAGTACTTACTATCTTGCTCCCTTGGAGTTGAAAGCTTGGAACCAACCGAGTCCATATTTCTTCTTTCTCTCTGATAGCTAAACCCGCTTAGAAATTCAACCTGTGCCTGTCTGCCTCTTCCCTCTCTTCTTCTCCTTCCCCTCCCCCCATGCATCCTATCTTTCAGTTATTAATAGGGGCACCCCCTGACTTGAAGCCTGCCAGCCAGGCTGTAGTCGGCTCCCAGATACATCTGTCTTTCCCTCCAGGTAACTTGGAGATCGTGACTGGAGCCAAAAAATATACTCGGGATGTTGGGGTGACTTTCCCAACTCCCAGTTCTAGTGAGGCCAAAATGGAAGAGGACAGTGATGTGACTTCTTGGTCGGAAGAAAAAGCCAAAGAGAAAAAGTTCCTTGCCAGTTATCTGCGGAACAGAAACTTGAGGAAGAACAAACCAAATCCCTGTGAAGGTTGGTTGGTTTGTATTTTGAAGGTCAGTTTCTAACCCAGGTAGCAGGGATCTCACAAAGGCGTTTCTAAGTCTCTGGCAACACTGAACTCCCATGCTTCTGAGGACTCTGTGTTGACTCCACCTGCCACTGGCCACCACATTGGCATGTTTTGAAAGTAACTAGAACTTCATTTAGAGAGTCCTTTTGTGGTTAAGACCAACTCAAGGGTATCCTAGAGGTTGTCACCCCCAATAGATGAGTCCTTTGCAAGTCAGTATTATATACATGCCTTTGCAGTTGGGTACGGTTATTAAAAAATAAAACTTTTCAGTTTCTCCTTGAAAATATTTCCTGTAGGTGCCTCATGGTTTGTTCCTGTGGAAAATAGAAAGTCTGAATCTAAGAAAGAAAACCTGCCCAAGATTTATGGCCCTGGTATCGCCTGGTTTGAACCAGTAACCAAAACCAAACCCTGGAGGGAGCCACTGAGGGAACAAAACTGGCAGGAACTATGCATGAACAGTCGTGGGTCCCTGGGAGGCCCAGGCGGAGATGGTGGCCATGTTCCTCCCAGGCCATTTGTGAGAGCAACCCTGCAGGTGGGTACAGTGACATCAGGTTGACTTTAGCCATATGTTTTTGTGGGAACATGTGTGACTGGCACCCTGAGGATCTGACAGCATGGAAGGGGAGGGTTCTACTATGGCACTGCTTGCTGTGTGCAGGCACCACGTGTGCAGTAGCAGGCCTGGTGTTTGGGTCGGGATTGCATTGTTCTAGGGCCTTGCAGTGTTAACCAAATGCTCACCCCCAAGCTCTTCCCCAGGCCTTACCAAATCCCTTGGTGGCTAAAGGAAATGATATTTAATGATGAATTTNTTTGAAGGGAATGAACTGACCTCTGTCTCATCAACACTTGGATGAGTTGCAGGTGACCCCACTTGAGTTCTCAGCTTTTTCCAAAGGCATTTCTGTGCTTCCTTTGATTTCTCTGGGGGTTCCCTCCCCTGCAGGCTCTCAAACTTGTGGGGCTGGTGCCATTTTTCTGGGCACTTGAGAACAGGCCATGTCATTAACATGAGGCTTTTTCTCTCCTTTAGGAAGCTCTTCAGCTTCACAGACCCGATTTCATCTCCAGTTCTAGGGAGCGGATAAAGCGCCTGAAGTTACTAGTCCAGGAAAGGAAGCTACAGAACTTGTTCCAGAGTGAGCGGGAGGCTCTGTTCAGTGCTGTGCTGCCCGTGCCTGGGAGAGGTATACCTCATGTCACTTGTCCTGCCTAGAAGAGGTATACCTCATGTCACTTGTCCTGCCTAGGAGAAGTATACCTCATGTCACTTGTCCTGCCTNGTATACCTCATGTCACTTGTCCTGCCTAGGAGAAGTATACCTCATGTCACTTGTCCTGCCTAGAAGCGGTATACCCTCTTGTCATTTTGCTGAGTGGCTGCTGCTGTGCTGCGGACCACTAGATGCCAGGCCACAGTGAGGATGCTGAGACTTGAGTCTTCATAGCTAGTAGACTGGCCCAACCTAGCTTTCTACTCATCTGTGACCCCAGTAAGCCCAGTTTTGCTAGCCTTGTCACTGCATTTCTATCTCTTAAAAAAGAGAGGCTGACATAAGGATGATTCTTCTGTGAACTAGTTTTGTGTTCCTGGTTTCAGAGTGTAATATGAAAATAGTAGTGATAAGCACAGACCTAGGAGGTCTGCCCAGAACTGTTCTCACAGCACCTGTCTAAGAACAGCACTGTATTAATATTCTTACTTCACAGGGAGAGTAAATAGCTCACCCAAGGTTACACTCTTCTTAGGGAAGGAGCTGGGGTTTGCAGCCAAGGTCTGTGTTCTCACCATCTATACCACGTGGCAAGTCTCAATAAAACAATACAAGAAAGCTGTGAAAATAGAAAATACCACCTAAGCTGTCAGACTTACCTGTCAACTAGTCAGTAGTTAGGTTCACACTGTGGCTTGCCACAGTGGGTATAGACTTTGGTCACAGTACCCTAATGCAATTCAGGCTTTGGCCTTGACCTTGGTCTTTTCCTCACTGGCCTGTACCGCTGGCTCAGGTTAGGGCCCAGCAGCTCCTCTGCACAGCTCTACAACGCCACACCTCTCCTTATGGTCACTGTCTACTACCAAACCTCTTCTCTTGTCTAGCCCATCTGGCTGTCCAGAAGAACAAGCCTATTGGAAAGAAGGAAATGATCCAGAGGACCAAACGGTAAGTCCGAAAGAGTGAGAGTAATTATGTAGCTGATGCCAGGCCACTGGTGATCACTCTGCTTCCCAGCCCCCAGAGTAAAGGCGCAGCCCCGTTGGAAGCATGTGAGAAGGTTAGTGGTGAAGTTACTTCTCAGAGCACAAGAAAGGAAGAGAAAAACAGAAGATAGCGCTCGAGTGGTTCCTGTTCAAAGGGGGAAGGGGAATGCCTGGGATGAGCTTGTCTTTATTAGAAATCTGGATGAAACTAAAAAATATTTTGAAATAAAAACAAATATTTATTTTGGCCTACCTTCTTTATCTTAGCAATCTCATTTCTAGGAGTTTTTCCAACTGAGTAAGAAATAATGGGATTGTTCTCCAAGACATTAAGTTAAGAACTTGAGTTTCAGAAGCATGTTGAGTTTCAGTCCATTGCTGCACTGGAAAATGAAATGCCTTTGCTTTTATAACTGTGTAGACCTGTACNTGCATAAAATATTTCTATAAGTTGCAAAAGAATTGGTAATAGTGGTTACCTTTGGGAAATGAGAACTAAGTGGATGGGGTGTAGGGATATGAGATACCAGATTATTGTTGTTTATTTTTATTTTGTATGTATGAGTGTTTTGCCAGTATGTATGTAAGTGTGCATATCCACATGCATGCAGTGCCCCCAAGAGGCCAAAAGAGGGTTTTGGATTTCCTTGAGCTGGAGTTACAGACATTTGTGAGCTGCCACATCAGTGCTAGGAATTGAACCTGGGTCCTCTCCAAGAGCAACCAGTGCTCTGAACCACTGATTCTGAGCCATTTTTTCAGAGACTTTTTGAATCTTGTGCCATTGCAAGCATTGTCTACTTACTAGTTAGTCAGTTTGATATACACATATATTGATCCTAAGAATGCCATTGAAAATCTAAGTTACGGGGTACATTCCCAGGGGCTCATTAGAATCTGATTTTAATAAAGTCAGGTAGTTGTGTGGTGCTTCTGACATGATGGGTTGTTTGTTTTTTATTGATGTTGGTTTGTTTGAGACAAACGTATATGCTCGTGGCTACCTGGAACTTGCCCTGTAGACCAGGTTGGGTTGGAACTCACAGAGATCCTCATGTCTCTGCCTGTGCTTCCCAAATGCTGGGGTTAAAGGGATTTGCCACCACTCTCGGCACTGCTTCCTTTTCAGTGATTTTTGTTGTTTGAATTGCAATAATCTTTGGAAAATATTTTAAAAAGTAGAAAGAAGAAAGTAACTATTACTCAAAATTCTTCCTTCCATCCTACATGTACTCATCTTGTTTTCAAGCTCCTCTCAGCTTGAGGTTAGGGGCACCCAACCCTAGATAGGATGAAGTGTAATTTTTCACATGACTGTAAGATCTGCAGCCCACCTCAGCCTTTCCCCACCTGTCTCCCTGTACCACAACTCTGCAACTCCATTTCTCCCAGTGTACATTCCCAGCGTGGATACCATTTCTCCTGTCTCTGTCTCTGTTCTAATAGTTCTTCATTTCCAATGCAAGCCTAAGCTCCTCTGAAGCCTGCTTGGCCCTTTCCATAGAATAAAAGTCTCTTCTCTATTAACTCTTATATTCTACAGGTGCAGCTAGTCTAGTACTTTTCTTTATTTTCCTGTGTTTGAAAGACAATAGTAACTGAAACTGCTAGAGGCAAAACACATCAAGATAACAGGGATATGGAAAGGCTTTCTGAGAAGCACAGAAAATAATCCACAGAATTAAAAATAGAATCTCATGAAATTAAAGTTTCTTATAGCAAAGAAAGAAACATCAGCAGAGTGAAATGATGGTGTACAGAGTGGAAGAAAATCTTTGCCAGCTGTGTATCTGTCTTAGTTATTTCCTTGTTGCTGTGATAAAATATCCTAACAAAAGCAACTTAAGAAGCAAAGGGTTTATTTTGGTCTACAGTTCCAGAGGGATGAAGTCCAGGGCAGCTTGCAGGGAAGGCTTGGTGACAGTAGCAGGAGGCTGGCTGACCTGTCACATTGCACTCACCCTCAGGAAGTAGAGAGTGCACAGGAAGTGGGTCCAAGCTCAAGATCCATCCCCCATGATCCACTTCTTCANTGAGTTTCTACAACCTTCCCAAATAGCGCCCCAGCTGGGGACCCAGTGTTCAAACTTATGAGATGGGGACATTTCACACCGTCCAACAGAAAATTATTACCTAAAATCTATAGAGAACTCTAAAGAGATTAAATATATCAAAAGAATCATCCAGCCATTAAATAGGCTAATGGACTAAACAGACAATTCACAAAAGAAAAATCAAATGGCCCATAAATATTTGAAAATGTATTCAACATCTTTAGCCATCAGGGAAATGCAAATCAAAACTCTTGGAGATTTCATCTCCAGTCAGAATGGCTAGCATCAGGGAAACAAATGACAACAAATGCTGGTGAGGGGGATGGGGAGAGGAAGTGTATTGAAGAAGGGATTGGAAACTGCTACAGCCATTGTAGACTCAGTATATGAAGTTTCTCAAAAACACGGAAAATCAAACTATCATATGACCCAGCTATACCACTTCTGGGTATATAACTGAAGGTGCTGTGGAATGTCATTCCACACATGTGCTGTGAATATGCGTTGCTCTGATTGGTTGGTAAATAAAATGCTGATTAGCCAGTAGCCAGGCAGGAAGTATAGGTGGGATAAACAGACAAGGAGAATTCTGGGAAGAAGAAGGCTGAGTCAGGAGACACCAGCTGCTGCCAAAGGAACAACATGCCAACAGACCAGTAAAGCCACGGAATACATGACAAAACATAGATTAATAGAAATGGGTTAATTTAAGTGTAAGAGCTAGTCAGTAATAAGCCTGAGCTAATGGCCAAGCGGTTATAATTAATATAAGCCTCTGAGTAATCATTTTATAAGTGGGCCATGGGACTGTGGGAGCCAGGTGGAACCAGAGAAAAACCTCTGACTACATGAAGGGCTTTATGTCAACATGTCACAGAGATGCTTGCATATCCATGTTCATTGCCTAGGTGTTCCCAGTGGCCCGCAAATGGAATCAACTCCAGTATTCCTCAGCAGATGAGTGGGGAGAGGAAATGTGGTGCATACACACAATAGGATTTTATTCAGCTGTAAAGACTGATAGTATATTTCCAGGAAAATGGGTAAAACTGGAAATCATTGTGTTAAGCAAAATAAGCTAGACTCAGACAAGTTTCATATTTTCTTCATATGCGGAACATAAAGTAGAAAAGCAGACTTGAGGGGNGATGGGGAGACTAAAAGAGGCTAAGGAGTGTGTGTGTCATGAAAGCAGAAAGGGGCACTGTTTGGGGAAAGAAGAGGACCAGCAAGAGAGGATGAGGAGGGCAAATAAGAAAAGCAATGATATACGTGTGCCATGTCATAGTAAAGTCTGTTTCTTTGTATGCTAACAAAAAAATTAATTTTAAAAATACAATAAGCTGGATTTGGTGTTGCATATCTATATAATCCCAGCATTAATAAGCTAAGGCTAGATTGAGTTCCAGACTAGTCTGGGGTACCTCAGTTGATCCTGCCTGTGTACATATCAGTAATACCTTTTCATTACATTGAAACTATATAGTTTTGCAGATAGCATGGAAAACATAATTTTACCGACTCCCTTTAATTTTTTCTGGAAATAAGCACTATTATCAATGTTTTATGTTTTCATTAATCTCTNTTACGGATTGTGGGTACCCCAGGCCAGGCTCTCCACATACATGGACATGGACATGGATACTTATCAGGGGTGGCTCTGTCTAGAGGCTGGATGCCTGGACAGCATAGAGCCAGAGGTGTGCCGAGAGCCATCGTGTGCCTTCATGTCAGATAACTGTACTGCTTTCTGTCTTTCCACTTATGCCTTTCTAAGGATTTATGAGCAGCTTCCAGAAGTGAAGAAGAAGAGAGAAGAGGAGAAGAGGAAATCAGAATATAAATCCTACCGGCTGCGAGCCCAGCGCTATAAAACGGTTAGCTGGGTTGACATCCTGTCCATGGAGGGATGGATCAGGCTTAGCAGCAGAGGGAAGTAGAAAGAACCTGACTAACACTTTTGAGAAGTACAGTGACTGTTTGAGTGCTAAGATTTCAAACTTTAGGCAGCTGTGATTCAGCACTTTCCAGGTGTCTGCAGCTAAACCAGACTTCACACAGGCAATTTAGCACCCTGACTGAGCTGTAATTCCTAATTGGTGATTTTAAGCCCATTTTGCAAGTCCAGAACTATATAAATAACCTGGACAATGTCTATGAGTCAGCAGGGAGTGAGAGGCTAGAGAGTGGAGCCTGCAAAGAACCTCCTAGAGCAGGGCACCAGTTAATTTCCTTAGACACCACTGGCTTTGACAGAAGCTAAAGACCAGACCAGTCTAGTGTGAGACTTGAGAACACCCAGGAGCCTGGGCACTGGGGAGACCCCAGGAACTGCATGGCCTGCCTGCTGTGTTAGCATCACATGGGCCTTTGCTGTACTGGCTGTTGTCAGCTGATGGCTTTGTCAGTCCATCACCATTCTAGTGTCTCTTTCTATGGAGAAAGTGTTGTTTATGGACCATCTTTCCAGAACACTTTAAGAACACATAATTGCCACTATGTCTGTGGTGAGTAACATACATAAGATGTAGGGAGAGTCTCTTCAGCAGTGTGCCAAGACAATGATGACCAGCCACCTGGTAACTGCATCTGACACTTCTTCCCTGTGTTTTCTTCCACAGAGAGTGACCAACCAACTCCTGGGGAGAAAAGTGCCTTGGGACTGACATAGACTACTTTCCTCAGAGCCTAGGAATACTTTTTTATCAGCCTAAAGAAGCCTAATTTGTACTTTAATGAATGATTTAATAAAGCTTTCTCTTTGTCCATGTGTAACTTAGTACTCTGAGGTGTGGGCGGTGGTGGCTGGAGTGGCTGTGGTTTGGAATCAGTCCTCCCTTTCTGCATTGAGGCCTTGCCATCAGGTCATGCCATATGGTTGAACTCTGAGTTCTAACTAGAGGGAGTCCCTTTTTGTATGTGTTTTTATACTTTTAGAAAATAAATTACTGCTGATTAACTCACAGTGAACAAGCAGCAAAAGGTCATTTCTTCCTCATCTGGAGAGGAGCAGGGAACTGGGCAGCATCTGCCCTGCTGTGTGGAAGAACATGGGCCCAGAGAATGAAATGTGGCTTCTTTCTGAATGGCATGGTGTGTAAGGTTTGCTCTTGCTCAGCATGGGCTTGTTTGGAATGCACGTTACCAGAGTCTCCCAGAAAGCCTCTCAGCCTTCTTTAGCAGGCCTCCCTTCACTTGCTCGTTTGTCTGTGGAATTGAAGCCTCAGACCAGCCATCAACTTACATGCAACAATATTTATAACACAGAACAGTTTCTGGAAAAGAAGTGTTGATAAATGATTCCCATACTGCTCTTAATCCAGTGCCTGGGCAGAATACAAAAAGATTTCTTCCGTTATGACTGGGGACCACAGCTAAAGCCCGAAGCTGGGGAAAAAATGTGCTGGACATTAAGCAGACANTCCCACCCCCTGCAGTGGGAGGGGCAGCCAGACCCGTGGCTACCTCAAATGACTCCCTGAAATAACATGAAGGCAGGTCCTGCACCAGTGCCCTGTGAGCAGTTGCGTCTCGTAGCCCAGACTCATGCTTGTACCCAGAAAGATACCAGAAGGTGCAGGGAAGGGTGCTTGGCCACTGTAAAATGAGACCATCAATAGCTTTTCCGCGCCAAAATGCTATGGCTTCATGGCTTGTGGGTTCCCATTCAGAATAGAACTAGGAAGCAATGGTTGTCCCAAGCCCCAGTTTGCAAGGCAACGTGGGCGGGATAGGAACAATGAATGATTCCTTGGTCCCAGCGCTGGGTTGTTTGATGCTCTCCAAGAGCATTCAGATCTGGCACCTGGAGGTGCATAGAAACAGGACTAGGGAACAGTTCTCAGAGCCGAGGTCTCCCTGCTTCTGAGTGCAGAGGTCTTTTGTAGCCTCCACCTTGTGGGCCATACTGCCTGCAGTCTCTTCTCCCAGAGCACAGGATGGCTTCCCCACTGTGCATAGATCTGTGCTCTGTACTTAGCAAAAGCAAGAGTCCCCACCTCAGCCTTCATTACTAGGGTGATCAGACTGTCCTGCTCCCTCTCTGCCACCACACACTTCCCCTGACTGTCCTCTGTTGGGCTTAACAAGACCCATACCTCTCA